>CM033444.1:14063926-14306426 GCA_019425775.1 Rafetus swinhoei | reverse complement strand
GCGGGATTCAAAGCAACCCCTCAATCCCAGCATCCAAGCACAGGGAGGCAGGGGCAGTTTTAATACACTTGTTGTGTCAGCGTCTCCACTGCAAGAGCATGTCCAGCCTGAGGGGGGTGTCTAAACCCACGAGTGGAAACGGTTCTAGGATCGGGGATTTTATTTTCGCCCGCAAAAGGCCTCGGTGCGCCCCAGTCCTTTCAGCTCGGACAATGCCCCTGAATCCCAACCCACAGCCCTTGGGGGTGACAGAAGCTCTCCCCATCCACCCCACCCTACTGGGAGCAGAGCTCTCCCGACTACCAGCTGAATCCAACTCTGGAAGCCTGGATCCAGCCCCTGAGGCTCAGGTTCTGCCCCTGGGGACTGGGGGAGCCCACGCTGGCGCTCCACCACACAGATCACGTCCCTCACACAAAACCCACTACCCTGGGCCACCCAGAGAGGAATGTGGGGAGTGTCTCTCTCTTCAGCTGGGAGCCACAGTGAGGATTTGTGTGGGGGGAGGGGGGAGAAGGGGGGTTGGTTTCTCATTTATATGTGGCCCCTGACCCAAAAAAGTTTCCCAATCCCTGCGGTATAAAGCAACAGCTGGGCCAGGGCTGTCAGTTCCTCTCTGGTGCGCAAGCCAGGCAGACCAGGGGCTGATGGGGGAAGTCCGTGGTACAATGGACAGCTCAGCGTGCTGGGTGGACTGCAGACCGGTCTGAACGCCAGATCCAGCAGCTGAACGCCAGACATGGCCATGGGCAGGGTGAAAGGCAGGACCATGGGCAGGGCTGTGAGGACTTGGAGATAAAATCCTGGAGAAGAGTGAGCACGGAGCAGATTCTTAGGCAAGTGGCCCAGGAAGCAACTAGCAGTGGACAATAAGGACAGACACAATAAACCAGATTTCATTGTGAGAGACCAGATTTTGGGGTCTGTGTCACATTTCATGGGTATGGATTTGGTGGGAATACTAGAGCACCTTCCTTACCAATATTTATAAAGGTTTTTCTTCCCCTCTTCTGGCACTTCCCCAATGCTCCTGCCTGGACCCAGACTGCAGGGCCCCTCTCCCTGATGAGACAAACTAACACACTTCATGTTTTGTTCCCTCCCAGCTCTGGGAAACCTACAAACTCAGGGAGTGTCAGAGAACAGGGCAGCGACAGCATCAGCTGGTTTGTAACTTTCCCAGAGCAGCCGCTCCCCACTGTGGTACCCACGAGCCCAGAGGCTACTGGGAAAGGAACTCACCTGGCCCCGACAGATTCAGGGATGGGACCCACCAGTGGTCACCTCAGCTGAACATCATTTGCTGGCCTGAGCTGGTCTCCGAACTGAACCTGTGGGGCGAGAGAGCAGAGAGATCCTCTAAAGAATCAACAGGCCACAGAGCCAGGACTCTGATCAGAGCGTGTCGGTTCATGTGACTGAGAGGGGAGGGAATGCAAAGGATACTTATCTGATGGGCCAGGGCTCCGGGAGTGTTCGTCCACATGCCGCAAGGATCTTCCTACAAAGGAAGCAACAGAACATCACTAAACAAAACTGTCCCAAGAGTCTCCTGAAGGGGCTGTCCAGGGTGTTTCCAGAGGTGGCTAGTGGGGATAAAGAGCTGCTCAGCACTAAGATCGAGATCCACAAACGGACTTAAGGGGCCTGAAGTTCAGATTTAGGCACGACTGTGAGCCACACGCCCTGGCTTGACTGTCACCTCACCCCGTGGGGATCTGCGCTCACTCAGTGCTGACATTCTCCCCGTCCAAATTCCCCAGCTGCCCTGGTCCTGCCTCTGAGCCCCTGCCCTGCTGCCTCCCAGGTGTCTGCTAGCCCAGTGGCTGGGTCATGAACCCAAGACATGGGGCACCCGGGCCCAAGCTCCTTCCCCCCAACGAGCAGCAGGGCTCTGAACAGAGTTTCTCCACCCATCAGAAGAGCTGTAACCACTGAGCCGGGGCTAGTCAGATCTGGGGCGCCCTTTGGTCTCTCCTGCAGCTGTTCCACTTTCAGTAAGCAGAGAAAACGAGAGACACCCTAGCCCAGGGGTCGCAACCTATGGCTGGCGAGCCAGATATGGCTCTTCTGGAGCCCCAGCTGAGCCCTGCCCCCCACAGCACAGAGCCCGCACTGACACTGCAGCCTTACAGCCCCCTCAAGACTGGAGCGCCAGTGCCAGCTTCCTGAGGGGGAGGGAGGAGCAGAGGGAAAAAGCCCCGAGGCTCCCACCTGATCCAACGTGTGGGAACAAGCGGAGTAAAAAAATGTCTCGGTGCAACAGCGTTTTCCTCCGTCCCCTCCCCTCCACCGCCAGCAAACTGACTGCACCATGCGTACCACCCTATTTCGTCCTCTGGGAGACACCTGCCTGGAGGCTTCCCCTGCGAATGTGGCCTGGGGGCTTCCAGGAAATGGGAGCGGCGGGAGGCGTGTTACATGATGCCTGTCCACGCAGCATGCAAACAACTGAGTGCGCCCCCCAGCCCCTCATGCCCAGACTCCAACTCCCTCGTTAACCACCACCCGCCACAGGCCCCAGCCAAAATCATCCCCGACTCCTGCCCCCAGCCCAGACACCCTCTCCCCAAAATTCCTCCTGGCCCCATAGCAGATTCCCCCAGCCTCCTGGCCAAAATCCCCTGACCCTAACCCCCTGGCCAAACACCCCTCTAGCCCGTGGCCAGACACACCCAGCTTTCTGCCCAAGATCTCCCCTGCCCCCTGGCAAAAATCCCCCCTGACCAGAAGCCCCTCTTCCCCCAGCCCAGATGTTCCCTGGCCCAAATCTGCCCCTGCCCCAAGCTAGACACCCATAGCCCCATGGCCAAAATCTCTCCTGCCTCTGCCCTGATCCCTAGCCAGAATCTCTCCTCTCCCCCACACCCAGAATTCTCCCATGCATGCCCAGGCACCCCTTGGCCAGGCAGCCTGCTCCCTGGCCAGACCTCACACCCCCATCTCCTCCCACACCCCACTTCCTCCCGTCCAGACCCTGCACTCTCACCCCTCTCCCATTCACTGGCAGCCCTGTCCCACACACTTAACCCCTCATTTCTGGCCCCACCCCAGAGCCTAGGGAGGCACCACAAAATCCACTAACCACGGAACCTCATAAGAGTAAATCTGGCCCGAGGGAGCCACATCAGTGAGGGATGGGGGATTTTTGGAGGGTTGGGTTTTGTTTGTTTTGTTTTGCTTCTCACTTGTGACTTTTCTGTGGGTCAGTGGCCCTCAACCCAAAAAAACCTTCCCCACTCCTGCCATAAATCAAGACAATGTTGAACCCTTGTGTTGGACATAATATTTTATATGATGCTCTTATTAATCGTCATGTCAATTATCAATAATATTAAGTTGTGTATTTTCAGTCATGCCAATGGGCTTTCTTATCCAGCTCTTTGTTTACCACTTGTCCTGAATTTGGATGTAGTTTGGCCCATTGGTTTGAGAAGGTCGCCCACCCCTGCCCTAGAGCCCTTCTCACACTGAGGAGACTTTAACCAGGGTCACCCAGCCTGGCTGAGCATCTGCCCAACAGCACTACACAAAGGCAGAGGGCTGGGGGAAGTCAGCAGAGAGCAGCCATTCAAGAGTTACTCATTTAAAAAACAGTAAAGTTTCTTATAAGCCAGAGAACTCACTTCAAGAAGCCAATCTGAAACAGCTCAAAGATTAATAATACAGTACTTACTCATTTAACACATGCCTGCTTAACATGTTTTTGCAATAGCACGAATTTTTTTTAAGGGAACTTTTTTGAAGAACACATCCCCAAAATAACACGAAAATAATCAAGTGACGGACTACTTCATGCGGCGGTATAAGATGGTGAAAACAGTGGTAATACGCATGAACATCTGAATACTTTTGGTAACAGCGCTCTTCCACTCACTCGCGTGTTTATCTTGTGTTTTAACAAACTGCGGTGACGTGTGTTGCTAGATATCTTGCTGTGTATTATCCCTTATCATGAGTGGAAAGCATAAGGAAAGTGAGACATCTGCTTCTGCAAGCAAGAAACATAGAAAATCATTTACATTAGAAGAGAAACTTGAGATATTTAAGCGAATTGAAAAAGGTGAATGAAATTGTGATATCTCCCGTGCTTTGAATATGCATGAGTCTAGTGTGTGCACGATCTGTGCTCAAGCTGAGAAAATTAAGGAAAGTTGCAAAAATGCAACACCAGCAAGTGTGAAGAAGGTTGTTCGTATAAAATCTAACCTAATGGAAAATACGGAGAGGTGACTGTCTATGCAGCTGCCAGGGAGTTTGGCTATTATTCAGGAAAAAGCCAAAGCTTTATATGATGCTGTTAAATTAGAACTGAATAAAACCAATGCCAAGCCATTTAATGCAAGTCATGGTTGGTTTGAACTCTTTAAAGAGAGTTCAAACTTACATAATATAAAAATAACTGGAGAGGCTGCTGCTGCCACAGAGGCTGCTGGATCATTCCCAGCGATATATGAGACTATTATAAAGGAAGGTGGCTATTCATCTAAACAGGTGTTTAACCTGGACGAAACAGGACTCTACTGGAAGCGCATGCCAGCACACACATATCTCTCTCGTGATGAGGCTTATACACCTGGTTTTAAGGCTGCAAAGGATCATATGACTGTGATGCTATGCACCAATGCCAATGGGGATTGCAAGCTCAAACCAGTAGTAGTTTACCGCTCGGCCAACCCTAGAGCTTTAGCTGGGTATTCAAAGGATCATCTTCCTGTTGTTTGGAGATCTAATGTGAAAGCATGGGTAACTGCAAGCATCTTCACAGACCACTTCTGCAATCGCCTAACTGTTGAGTTGAAAGACAACTGTTTGCAAGAAAATCTTGCTTTCAAAATTGTACTTGTTCTAGATAATGCACCAGGACATCCTCCTTGCCTTACTGATCTGTCAGAAAATATCCAAGTGTTATTTTTACCCCCCCAATACAACCACGTTAATACAACCTCTTGATCAAGGCGTATTACTTGCGCCATATGTTTGATAGGTTTATAAGGGAGACAGATGGCAAGAATAAGCCTACAATCAAGGAGTTCTGGAGAAAATGTAACGTTAAAGATGCTACAGATATTATAGCAGAGGCTTGAGCAGAAGTTTTGTTGAGTTGCCTTAACGCAGTTTGGCACCATATATGGCCTGCATGCGTTCATGAGTTCAGGGGGTTCGACACTGAAATATCTGAAGCTAAAAAGCAGATTGCAGCCCTAGCCATGAAGCAGAATTAGAGGAGGTGGAGGTGGATGCTACCAATGTGCAAGAGTTGCTCGACTCATGGGGAGGAATTGTCTATTGATGAGTTGAAGCTGCTGGATGAGCAGTGGCTGGAACATGCTGAGCCAGTTATTCGAACATTATCAATGAAAATTATGGCTGACGCATTTAAACTTATAAGTGATGCAATAAATATTTTTGAGGAGAATGATCCTGATCGTGAACGGAGCTCCAAAGTGGCGAAAAGCTTAGAAAGCGCCATATCTTGCTACAAGCAACTTTACAACGAAAAACAAAAAGCAGCAAAGCAGCTCTCTATCAAATGTTTTTTTTCGTGTTCAATCTATATCGTCTAATGTTGACGTTGATGACTCAGCACCAACAGAAAATTGACTTCAACACCACCACCTGAAATGCAACCCCCACCTTTTCCATTATTTTCAATGGGAAAATTGACCCTGCATAGCACATTTTTGCTTAGCACGAACATTTTCAGAAATGCGTCCATCGTGTTAAATGAGGAATTGCTGTATATTTAATCCAAACTTTTTGGCTTACAAGGATAACTCTTCAACCTACAGGGTCAAAAGCATTTGGCATTTAACAAAAGAAGCTGTTTAGTACCTTAGTCACATGTTTGTAAATCTGTAAAGAATCACAAATGTGACTTTAAGACTAATTCCCTGGCGGTACATTTGCAAACTCCATTTTTAAAAAGACTTGCTAGCTAGTCAATCAGTTTCTATGAAAAGTGACATTTGTATGTTTGTTATAATTGCCCCCTTCCCCCACCATCACCACATCAAAAGCCTCTGGTGGTCATCACACGTGGTCACATTTGAGAGGCACTTTTAGCACCTGCTGTTTGATTTGTCTTCTCTCTAGGGCCTGGCCTAGACTTCAAAATGAAGACTAACATAGCTACGCTGTTAGGATGCAACACCCATAAAATAGGCCTGTCCTAACCCAGTTATGCCCATCTTTTCCATCTCTCTCCAGAGGAGAATCTTCCAAGGCCCTCGTTCATTCCCATCTATCTCCCTTCTCCAAAATCCTTTAGTGCTCCAATATCCTTTTGGAGATGGGCTGACCAGAGCAACACACTCCAGGTGAGGCTGCACCATGGAGTTATAGGACACTTTGTGCCTTGTCTGCGGGAGACCAGAGGATCTGGCGCAACAGGTGGAGAGCCCCAGAGAGCAAGAAGGTGAAAGTTTCAGTGGCATGATCAGCACACTGGGGAGAAATCCCAAGTGGGTCTTCTGGGACCACAATCTGTCACTCACTGCAGGACTCCTGTGTGGCTGGTGGAACTCTCCAGTGCACACCACAGTCTTTATTATTATCATCATCTCTTTTGGGGTAGCCCCATGAGCCTAGTCAAGGACCAAGAGCCCACAGAGAGCCATTGAACAGACACAGAACAAAGAGAAAGTCCCTGCCCCAAGGAGCCGTCATTCTAAGGAACTGTACCACGCTCCAAGCTTCTAGTGAAGGGTTTCCCAACCTATGGGTCAGGACCCAAAAATGGGTCTCCGTTACATTTCAAAAGGGTTGCCAAGTGTCTCCTCAGGTGGCTCTTAAGGAGCCATTCACACACTTTTTTGAACTGTCCTGGGTCACCAAGTCTTCCTGAATTGTCAAAATGGGTCTCCATCTGGAAAAGGTTGGGAACCGCTATGCTAGTGCCAAAGCACACTTGACTCAAAGGGCTGCACCAGCAGGCTCATGAATGACTTGAGAACTGCTGATTCTCAGAACGTTGCAGTAGTCTCAGTGGTGAAAGATGGTTAGATCACTGACTGCAATTATGAACAGCTGTTCCAGAAACACAAAAGGGAAAGTCCTTTCAACCACAAGAGAGGTTTTAAATGTTGTGAGACAAGAATGTACTATGGTTTGTTTGCTAGGGATAACAAACAAACAAACAAGCATGAAGATGACAGTTTCACAAGGCCCCTCTCTTCAACCTCCAGTGGTTCTCAACTAGGCAACAAGGCGTAGATCTTCAAGGGGAAACTTAATTCATCAGAGGGTAGGTCTACATTAGAGTTTTAATGGGAAAATGGACATTTTTTCCAAAAAAAACTTCCATTACGTCCACACTGCAATCGCATTCTTTCAAGAGTAAACTGAAAGAACAGAGGGGTTTTTCTGACATTGGTAAACCTCTTTCTAGAAGGAGGAAGCCTTTTTCCAAAAGAGTTCATTTGGAAAAAGGCATGTGTGGACAGGGAAGAGGGAGTTTTTTTTGAAAGAGGAAAGAGGAAAAGGACAAGGGATCCTGGTGGCCACTCCACCCATAGTAATCACAGCTTAAATGTGAGCCAGTGTCCATTCAGTGCAGATGCTATCTGTTGAAAAAGCAGATCACTTTTTCAATATGCTTTTGCTGTGTAAGCGCTCTCTCAGAAGACTTTTTTGGAAGATCTCTTCTGGAAAAGCTTCTTCTGAAAGAAGCCTGCAGTCTAGATATAGCCTAAGACTTGTAGGCTATGTCTACACTGGCATGATTTTCCGGAAATGCTTTTAACGGAAAAGTTTTCCGTTAAAAGCATTTTCGGAAAAGCGCATCTAGATTGGCAGGACGCCAAAAGCACTTTTTGCGGAAAAGTGTCCCCAATCTAAACAGCTTTAAAAAAGCCCGATCGCCATTTTCGCGATCGGGGCTTTTTTGCGGAAAACAGTACTGTGCTGTCTACACTGGCCCTTTTGCACAAAAGTTTTTCGGAAAAAGACTTTTGCCCGAACGGGAGCAGCATAGTATTTCCGCAAAAACACTAACAATCTTACATGAGATTGTCAGTGCTTTTGCGGAAATTCAGGCAGCCAGTGTAGACAGCTGGCAAGTTTTTCCGGAAAAGCGGCTGATTTTCCAGAAAAACTGGCCAGTCTAGACACAGCCGCCTAGTTTTACAAGGAACAGGCTGCAGAAAAAGCACAAGTGGAGTCTGTACCAGCTGAATCTCTAAAAACCAGGACTCTCTGACCTAGCAACATCTGTGGTCCAGCAGAAGCAAGGCTGTTCCCGGGCCAGAGAGCCCCCTGGCCAGGAGTTGAATGCCACAGGAGGGACAGCTGCCAGGAGCCCTGCTGGGGACAATGGCAGTGGAGACAACAGCCCAGCTGGGCCTGGAAGCAAAGCCTGAACGTGGGGGGGGGGGGGGAGGGGGCAGAGCAGCTGAAGCTGGGATCCCCACCAGAATAGTGGTAGAAGGGGTGGAAATGACATCCCCTTGTCCAATTAACTCCTGTTTGGAACCAGTCAGGTCCTGAGGATGCCAACCCAGGGCAGTCCAACCTGTACAAACTAAAATGTCATAAGTTGACTTGTTTATACTGCTCTATAGTCTATACACTGACACGGAAATCCAGTGTGTATACTCCACTTGATGTAGTTTATATTTATGGGGTAGAAATGAGAGCCAGCCATTTCAGTCTTCATGGTTGTGAAAGTTTTCTAGTGCTGTGTCTGATTTTGTAAGCAAATCACTTGTGTGAGGTGATATTTGGGGGTATACAAGACAAATCGGCCTCCTGAAAGGTGTCCTGTAGTCTTGCAAAAGTTAAGTCACTGCTCTAAGCTCACTAGTTAATCACGACTGAGAATTCCAAATTCAAATTGTGGCTATGCACCAGGGACAGCATTAGAAGCAGCCACATGTACCTTATGCCTGCGCTCCAGAGCCTCTACCAGTTCCCAGCCCATTTGCAAAGGCCTTCTAAAGTTCCAAATGAAGTTCAGAACAGCCGAGCAGGACGTCCTGTTTCCTCTCTAGAGAAGCTTGTCTTGCTGGTAAGGTACCAAACTAACTGAGCTAGTAACATCTGAGCAGCTCTATCGCCCTGCCCTCCACATTCTGCTGCAAGCGTAGGTCAAGTTCCTTAATAATAAATTAACCCTAGACCATGTGCAAACACAGAAAGATTCACATACATACATACATGTAACCCCCTTTTCCCTCCCCGGGTTACTGGGGAGCAGGTCACACTCACAGGTGTGCCTGGGTGCCTGATGTTTTAACCCAAAAGAGATCCTGAGCACCCCAGTGGTGAAGATGTTTAGTTGGGAAAACCCTATCCCCCCCCTTGCTGCAGTCCCTTGGTGGTAATGAATGTAAAGTGGCGGTGCCTCCACCTAGCTGGCCTTGTACACACTCACTGGTGTGCCTTGAGAGCCTCCAGGAACATACTCATTCCAACATAAACCTGGATCTAATTTCAGAACAACTACAAATCATATACATCTAATGGAACACTTTAAAATAAACAATCTTTCCTTAACTTAAATAAACAGGGATTACCAGATTTAGCAATGAATAGCATTAACAAAACACATCACCGTAATTGAAGCTTATATAGCTAACATTTGTACTACCAGTGACCCCACCCCAGAGTGTGCACACCCCTGGACTCACAGTCCCAGACTCTTGCTTGCGTTGGCGCGCTGATGTAGCAGCTGTAGTGGAGATTTGGTCCAGGCTAGACAGCAGCTCTGTCCCAGGCAGCACTTTTTCAACACGGCCCCAAAACTTACTGCCTCATGCTGTGCCTATCGGAAGCAGCCTGCTAAATCCCAGTTCCAACAGGCATCTAGTCCCGGTCTGTAGCTGCATCCAACAGCCCCTGGACTGGATCAAACTCCTTGGCAGCAGCCTGGCTCCCCCTTCGGTTCCAAACTCCAACGCAGAGTCCCAGACTGCTAGACCTCTTTTTTTCAGGCACATGGAGAGCGAGCGTCCTCTCTCCCCAAGAGTCCTTCCTTCCTGTTTTTCCCAAGGGCTCATGGGAATTGTAGTTTGGATTGTAGCACACAGGGTCTTTTCAGGAAAAAACAGAGGCCCCTTTAGTAAGGGGACTACATACAGATTAAAGGGAACATAACCCAGTGAAACCAGAGAGAATCACCAGGCCGTCTCAGTCTGCCTTTTCCCTACTATCGCAGCTGGGCCTGAAAACAGGGCCGCCACGAGGGGCACAGATCATGGTCAGTTTCTGAGAGGCAGCTGTGACTTTGAGTAGCCACAAGATGGCAGCCCTGCACAGCAATGCATCCTCCCTTTTCATTAAGAGCAGAATTACTTGGGGTTGATGCAGCTTCCGTTTTAGGAGACCCAAGGGCTTTACAAGCCCATATGGATTATTCCTGTTCTGCTCCGAGCAGGTGGCATGTGCCTACACCCATTTCTCCAGCGATGAAGTTAGATAAAAGCAACCACCAGCAGCGGTAACAGAGGCAGAACTGGGCCTAGAACCTGGAATCCTGACCCATTGCCCTGCTTTAACCACTGTGCAATGCTTCCTTTCAGCACTGGGCCTACACTGCACTCTAACCATTAGGCCTCCCTACTCTTCCATACGTGGGCATGGAACTCCCGAGCTCTGACACTCACACAGGAAAACCATCCTGCTTTGAATCACCTGAAGTGAAACAGTAATTGTGCAGCAGCAACATACAGCCAGCGATTAAGTCACACACTGGAATGTGCTCTCCGGAGCCTGGCTGGCACTTTGCCTCTGCCTCCCCCAGGTGCAGAGGGTGAGAAATTCTGCCCTGCTTACCTCCCCCCAGACCTCATCCCAAGGGAAATGGCATTTCTAAGTGGCTCCCTCACCTACAAAGGCTACATGCTAGAGGAAAGCAGGGCCAGCAGGTTTTCTTTGCCATAATAAAAAACAAGACTGAGACAGAAGCCCAGCTCCAGATGCCCCTCCCACCATTCAAAAAAACCCACAAAACCAAACCCCACAGTCCATGTTTTTAAACACCTCCGGCTTCTTTACAGCTTTGTGATTTGGATGCAACTTCCATTGAAACTAAAGGCAGTTGAGTGCACAATAGGCCTTTATGCCAATTGGGTCATCTATGCCAGTGTTTCTCAACCAGTGGTACAAGTACCCCAGGGGTACTCGAGAAAAGTCTGGGGGGTACATCACCACAACCAATATTTGGAGAAAACTGAATTTGTTTTGAGTTTTACAGCGCTTTATTATTTTTGTACTTTTGACACCCAAAAATTTCATCGTCCACCTGGCTACGATCAAGTTGTTTAAATAAATGTTGCAATGGTAGAAAAAAATTTTGTATGTCTGAAAACTGTAGGTACTGGGGGTGTGTATATATATATATATATATATATATATACACACACACACACACACACACACATATATTTTTAAAAGGGGTACTTTATTAAAAAAAAGGTTGAGATACACTGATCTAGGCACGTCTGCAATCCAGGCAATTATTAATCTAAATCCCCTAGGTTTTTCTGAACATGTAAACTTGGGACCTTCTGTTTGCCCGTGCAATGCCCACCCCTTGGCTAACACACCGGGAGCCAAATAGGAGCCTGGACCTGCAGCGCTAACAGATGGGCTGGTACAATTTGAGCTAACAGTCAGCCTGTGGCTGTAACACACTCATGTAGCTGCCTGACTAACGCAGATGGTGACACTTGGTGCCCACTCACTAGTGTTACACATGCAGGATTTATGGACTCAGCTAAATTCTTGGCCTGCCCCACTGTATTAATTAAAGGGACTGGCCAGTGGTTTAAGTTATGAGCCCTGATTAGGGATGAGATAGTGTACACGGTTACATGCAGCTCCAGAAGGCTCCCAGTGAGTCGCCTGTCCCCCCTTCCATGCTACCACCTCTAGTACAGGGTCTCCTATGCCAGTGCTTTTTCTGGCAGAGGCGAAGCGGGGAGAAACAGGAAGGAGGAGGGCGTTTCTGCAGCACCAAGACAGCAGATAAAAAGGTTTCTGAGCAGGACGGTATCTGCCTCCCCTCTCCGCTGCAGCAGCTGCTTTGCAAGTGCGAACACGCCCTAATGCACCAAGGGCGGAGACTCAGAGAAGCAGAAAGTGGGGTCGCACCCAGCCAGCTAGTTCTGCCCGTTTCTCACCCTCCGCCCCCGCCCCCCCACACGCGCTGTCAGATACGATCCATGCAGAGCTTTCCGCAGCCTGAGCCCTAGGAAATCTTCGCTCTTGCCCTGCTCCAGGACCGGGGGGGATTTCAACCATTTTCCCCCAGCAGATCCCTACACAATTTCAAAGTGAGCAGCAGGAAATCCCAGACACAGCCTGTCCCAGCTCCCAAGCATCTATCGCCCCCCCCCCCAGCTCCCTACGCCTCCTCCCACTGCCCTTTCCCTTGCCCCCCAGGATGGGGCTCTACTTGCCCTCCCCATATTCCCCCCCACACACTTCCCTTTCCCCTGCCCCCGAGGATGGGGCTCTACCTGCCTTCCCCATATTCCCCATACCCCTGGATGTCTCTAGGGCTGAGTCCCTGAACCCCATGCAGGCCTGGGGATCCCAGACACTCACCGAGAGGCGAAAGAAGAAACTTCCGATGGCTGAGAGGGTTGCGAGTAAGTTTGTGCAACCCGGGTTATATATAGAATCGCAAAAGGCAGGGCAACCAACCAGTCTGACGCCAAACCACAAACACTGCAAAGAGGCACCATCTGACTCAATCCGACTCAGAGAGCGGGGAGGGGCGACAAGAGCCCGGGTCCCTCCCACCTCTGAGTAGCTCCCCCCCGACCCGATCCCCAACACAGTCCCCGCCCCCTGGGCTGCTCAGCACAGGGTAGGGAGCTCAGGGAAGGGGAGCAGAAAGAGGGGGCGAGCCAGGGCCTGGCCCACAGTTTCATCCCAGCAGGGCTTGTGTCACTCTGGGCTGGGGTCCCCAAGCGGGTCTGGGAACTGAGCCGGCCTCAGGCGGCTTGGGAAGTTACAGAAACTGTTGCTGTGGGGCACTGCCCAGCGCTGCTCTGGCTGCTGCTGCCTGCAGCTTCCTCCATGTCTCACTTCTCCAGGCCTGCCTGGCCCACTGGGTCTTACTGGGCACATTGCTCTGATTAGCTCCTTCAGCTTTGGGGTGGATGCTCCCTCTGCCTCCAGTTTAGATCTGGCTCACGTGCTTTAGTTGGTGTCAGTAAATGTCCTGGTGGCCCCTCGTGGGACCAGCTATCCCAGTGCAAAGGCCTTTTACACTGATGTCCTTGACTCTAGACTAGGGCATTTCTACTAGCCAGGGATAGCCCAACCCTTCAGCGTTTGAGTGTAGACAAGCCCTAAGGCAGCAGCTGTGGATGGGGTCGTGGGCACTGGGGGAGCAGAGCCAGCACTAGGCAGAAGAAGCCTAAGGAATTATCCTAAGGAGGTTAGGTCCATCCATGGCTAGTGACCAGGATAGGCAGGGATGGTGTCCCGAGCCTCTGTTTTAGGGCCTGCAAATGGGTGACAGAGGAGGGATCACTTGATGGTTCCCTGTTCTGTTCACTCCCCATGGGGCACCTGGCATTGGCCACTGTCGGCCGACAGGACACTGGGCTGGATGGACCTTTGGTCTGACCCAGTCTGGCTGCTCTGATGTTCTTCTGTAATTGCTGCGTCCCCTCCTACTGTCAGGCACCACGATGCTGTTCCTCATTCTGCTTCCTTCGACACACAGCACCAAGGTCACCTCTCGTGGGCTGTATCCTCCCATGTCCAGCCGGGCAGCTTGCACGAGGGTTTGCTGCAAGCCTTGTTGCAGTGGGGGACAGCTGGCCTGCCCCCTGCCCTTCCCAAATTCGCTGTGCAGAGCTCTCTTAGGCAGTCCATCGTGATCTAAACTGTTACCCTCATGTGGCCGGCCCAGGTCATTCCCCTCCACCATCTTGGCTTTGGGGCCCGCATGGCTGCCAGCCGTTGTACTTCCCAGGTGGTGAGTGTGTCAGGCCAGAGGCTTCCCATTCTGCTGCGCAGGCGGCCATCTCAGTTATATTTGATATGACGACGAGAGAGGGGGCAGGCCCCTTAACAATGGTAGAAGACAACAAGGAAGCAGAGCAGCCCTGTAAACTTGGCATGTTGTGGACACTTAACCCCCATCTTTGCCACAGTCTTTTTGGGAGACTTTTGCTCATTAATTAATGTTAGTAACACTATCCAGAGGAAGGGCACAGGGTGGGTGCTAAGAAAACAGTATCTTATTTTTTAATTACTAAGCTGACAATGCTACATGGGCAATGCTTTTTAACCAGAGCCCACTGGTGTACTCAGCAGAGCGACTTCCTATGTGCTTGAGCAACAAACATGAAGGCTGTGTCTACATTGGCACCCTTTTCCGGAAAAGGGATGCTAATGAGACAAGTCGGAATTGCAAATGCCGCGGGGGATTTAAATATCCCCGCGGCATTTCAATTTATAACTGCCGCTTCCGGCTCGGGGCTTTGCCGAGAAAGCGCCAGTCTAGACGGGATCTTTCGGAAAATAAAGCCTTTATGGAAGATCCTTATTCCTCTCAAAATCAGGAATAGGGATCTTCCGGAAAAGGCTTTATTTTCGAAAGATCCGTCTAGACTGGCGCTTTCTCCGGCAAAGCCCGAGCCGGAAAAAGCATGTTCATGAATGCCGCGGGGATATTTAAATCCCCGCAGCATTTGCAATTCCGACTTGTTTCATTAGCATCCCTTTCCCGGAAAAGGGTGCCAATGTAGACACAGCCGAAGTGCCTGACAGATGAGATCACACACCAAAGCCCTGAGTGGCTGCAGAAGTGGGTGGGTTGCAGTTGTTTTCCACCCCAATTGCTTGGACTTTGTAACACTGTGGCATGCTACCAACAGGCAGCATCTGGAATTCATGAGGCTGGGAAAGGCTGCCAAGGGACCCAGCAAACTGAAGGCAGAGCAGGATTTGTATTTCTCTAACATTCTAAAAACTAGGGCCTGATTCCCACTCCCTGTGTGCCGTGGCAGTGGCCCCGCTGCTCTGTACCTGTGTAAGGGACACCACAAGATACAGGGCAGTGGGGAGGAACTGGGCCCATGGAGCCTCAGGGGAAATGGAGCCTGTTACCCATTCAGTGGGGGCCTCACTGACCCTGTCCTTGGTGTCCGTGCCTGCTGCTGAAGGCAGCTGTCAGAACTGGGGCAGGGCAAGCTGAATGGTCCAATGCAGATCAGAGAGAGCTGAATCGCTCCCTCCAATTCCCCCCTCACCCTCTACCTCTCTGGGGGGCTAGAGGGCTGGTCACCTTCTCCAGCTGCCTCTCCCAGATCTCTCCCTCAGACCCTCTGACATGAGGCCATGAGGTCTGGGGTATGCCCTGCTTTTCCAAGTCTCTTGCATGAACCCTGTGAATGGGTCAGGCCCCAAGGGGGCCTCATTCTTCCTTCAGGGGAGGCTCCTGCATTGGGGAGCCTGGGCAAGGGAGAAGCTTCTCCGTTGGAGTGTTTAGGGGGATGTGGGCAGGGGAGGCTCCTGCACTGATAGTGTCGGGGGAAGGGGGCCCTGGGTGTCCTACACACTCTGATTTGGAGGCCTCCCCCGCTTCGACATTCACCCTTCCCTGCAGCACGGAGCCCAAGTGATTGGCTCTGGGCTGGGCTGGGGGCTGGGTGCCCAGCAGTGGGGCAGGGATCACTCCCTGCAGGGAGAGGGGAGCTGTGGAAGTCAATGATGCCGCTGGCCCAGAGACTCAGAGGTCTCAGGGCACCTAAGGCCCCATTTTGGAAGTGAGGCACCTAAATACCTGGGGGATCTGGGCCTTGGGGCTTAAGGTGCTTGTCAGAGCCAGGCTGTTTTCTGGGCCTGAGGCCTGGCCGTGCGGACCCTCCAGAGCCGCAGTCAGATGACAGGCTACTGGGCTATATGGACCTTTGCTCTGAGCCTGTGTGGCTGTTCCTATGTTCTCTCTGTCTGGGGAGCTCAGCCCTCAAAGGCGCCCGCCCATCCTCCACCGCGGCCCTGTTCCTCGGCTCTGTGCCAGACACTCTGCATCTCAGCCGAGGCCCTTCCCCCCTGCTCCGGGCACCGCGCCAGTGATGTTGCTCAATTCACACAGTGGAATATTTTCCCTCCCCCACAGGGAGCCAAAGCAGCTCTGAACCCACCCTGCTGGGAGCAGGCCTGCCTGTGCCTCTTTCTGCAGTCGCCTCATGTGCAGCCCCTTTACCGCTGGGTGACTTGCTTCTCTGTTCCTGGGGGGAGTGAGAGGGGAACCCCAGTGAGGTGGAGGAGACTTTACTCAGGCTGCAGGGGAAAAACTGGAGAGTGGGGGAGGGAGGCTCCTCCATCGTGTGTGTGTGTGGGGGCGGGGGGGGATTCTGCAACACACTGTAGCTGGGAAGGAACATGCAAGTCCCCCCAGGACAGTCCAGACCCCTGAGCTCCCCAGGAAAAGGGAGCCCATCAGTCCTGCTGCTCCAGTCCCTGCACTGACTACCCTGGAAACCTTCAACCCTCCTCCCCCTCCCCCAGAGAGTTGGACTCTTGAGAGGGTCCCTCTCCCTGGTATCTAGAGGGATAAATCCCTCCTCTCCATCCCTCCTCTCTGTGCACCCCAGGCCCCCTGCTAGGGTTACCAGGTGTCCGGTTTTGAGCACAGTCCAGTATTTGACCTTTCTGTCCGGGAAACAAATTGAGAAAATAGAAATGAGAAAATATGAATGTCTGGTATTTTCTAACTAAGATGGAATGTCGATTGTGATGTCATGTCAAGTGTGTCCGGTATTTTTGTTGAAACCATCTGGCAACCCTACCCCCTGCCCTGGGGGTGTCTATTGGGTTGAGTCCTTCTAACTCCTTCACCCCCAGCTCTCCTCTCCTCGCTTTGACTCCACTCCCTAGGCAGGGCCGGATTAAGGGGCGGGCTAGCCAGGCAGCTGCCTGGGGTGCCAACCTATGGGGGGGCGCCTGATTGTAAGTTGTAAGGGGTGCCGCGCACCCGGGGGCGGGGCCGCGCACGCACCGCGCACCTGCTGCCTGAGGCGCAAGAATGGCTCGGGTCGGCACTGTCCCTAGGGCAGGGATGAGAAAAGGGCCTCTGCAGGCCAGATCCGGCCCATGGAGGCCCTGCCGCTCCCCTGCCCCCAGGCCAATTAGGATCTGGGGAAGGGAGAGTGCATGAAATTTCCTCCCACCCTGCCAGGAGCTTGAAGCGCCACACGCTCCTCGCAGGGCGGGAGGAGACATCACGCGCTCCCCCTCTCTCAAGCCCTGATTGGCCTGGGGCCGGGGGAGCGTGCGAAGCCTCATGGGTGCCTAGTGGGAAGGGGGGGACGACAAAGGGGCTCCCCAACCCCCAGACCGATCATAGTCTGTGGGTGGGGAAGCCTAGAAGCATCTGGCTCCTTTCCTTCCCTAGGGCCTGTGAGACCAGGCCTCTCCTCCTGCCAGGCAGGGGGTGAAATTCCTTCCTTGCCGCTAAGTCCCTGGTTTGCAACTGAGCCAGTGTCATGGGGGAGCTCCCTGCCCACCACGCGCACCTGCTCTCGCTGCCCCCCAGCCACTAGCAGGGAGAGAGAGAAGAGCCGCATCTCTCCCCTGCTGTGAGAGGGGAGTGGTGCCTAGGGGTTAGGACAGGGGGGCTTCTGGTCAGGACTCCTAGGTTCTTTCCCCAGCTCTGACAGGGGAGAGGGGCCTAGTGGTTAAAACAGGGAGGATCCATTATGATCTGTACGAAGAGGGAGATTCTTTGGTGGGTGGCTGCTGGGTTCAGGCTGGGAGACCCAGGTCTGTAACCCTGGTGCTGTGTTGTGCACTAAAGAAGCGGCCCTGGAGTCAGAGGACAGTGGCTGCCTGAGCTCCCATTGCAGCTTCCTTTGCTTCCTCTTCCCCTCCCCCTCAACTAAATCACCTGGGGATGGGGGCAGGCTCTGCTGTTGGTGCAACATGGTGAGTTTCGAGTCAGGGAAGTCTAAGGCATTTGTGGAGTTTGGCCCTCCCTGAACTGAATGGAACTATGGCAAGGCCCCAGCTAGATAGGGTTACCAGGTAGGCTTAAAAAAAATACCGGACACACTTCATGGGGGGTGGCGGGGACCAGCCAGGAGGGAAGTGGGGCTGGCCGGGAGGAAGGGGGGAGCCGGGAAGCAGAGCTGGCAGGCGGGGATCGGGAGCTGTCCGGGGAGATCGGGGGACGGCCGATGGGAAGCAGAGCTGGTCGGTGGGGGTCGGGGGTCGAGCAGAGCAGGGCTGGCCGGGGGAGCTCAGGAGGAGGAGGGGAGAACTGGCCGCCGGAAGCAGCGCTGGCAGGGGGTGCAGCGGGGCTGGCAGGGGAAGATCGGGAGGAGGAACTGGCCGGCAGGAGGTAGAGCTAGCGGCGGGAGTTGGGTACAGCGGGGCTGGCCGGGGGAGATCGGGAGAGAAGCGGAGAACTGGCCACCAGAAGCAGGGCTGGCAGCAGGTGCAGCGGGGCTGGCCGGGGAAAATCTGGAGGAGAAGTGAGGGAGAACCAACCAGCCAGCCGGGGTTGGGGGAAGAGCAAATTGGCCGGCAGGGAGCAGGACTGACCCGGGCAGTGGAGATCCCAGGGCGCTCTCATCCCCCGCAAGGTCCCTGCGAAGCGTGAGTCAGTCCAGCTGCGGCTCCACCACAAGCGTGACCAGCGTGCAGGAGCACGGACCGGGCTGCCCCTCCTCCTCACATGCAACCAGGGCTCCCAGTGATGATCGCGCCCCACCTCCCAGCCACTCTCCCCACCCCCACCAGACTTCTGGGCACCCAGCCAGAAAACCAGAAAATACCGGACATTGTACATGTCCTGTATTTTCTGGATTTTTTTTATCGGACAGAGCCCCAAAAAACTGGACTGTCTGGTAGAAAACCGGATACCTGGCAACCCTACAGCTAGAGCTGAGTCCAAACATTTCCAAACTGTGTGCAGAGCAGACAGAAATCCCCAGCTAACAGCAGAGCAGCATTTACTCTTCTGTAGCAAAATTCTGAAGACTCTTGTAGACAGAAGCGCCATCAAAAAAAGCAGATCAGAGTCCCAGTTGTTGTGGTTAACTGGATTCATGGTAACAGGGTATGCCTGCACTACAAGATGAAGTTGAATTAATCTACACAACTTCAGCTATGTTAACTGTATGGCTAAAGCTGAAGTAGCTTAGCTCAACTTTTGATGTTTTCCACACTGCAGCAAGTAGAAGAAAGAACACTCACCCTTCGCTTTCCCTTATTCCTCGCGGAAGCAGGGTTACCAGCATCGACTGGAGCGGCCCTCTCAGTTCAAATTAGCTGTCTTCATTAGACCCACTAGTTCAAACCCTGGAAGATCGACAGTGGCAGCTTTGATCTTCTCTGTAGTGTAGACGTACCCAGAGTGCCCGGGACAGGACAGGCTCCTTGGACTAAAACATATCAAAAGATGGGAGCAAAACTATACATTTGGGTGTGTCTGTTCTACGATTGTCTTGCAGGTGCGTCAATGTCACTGACACAGCCCGGCTCCCCCCTCATGTCTAGACCCCTGGCAAATGGACTAGCGTGAGCAGCTGAGGCTGGTAATTATATCCCAACCATAGATCTGTGGGGGGGGGAAGGGGGACAGTCATTTTAGTAGCTAGGGACAATAAACAAATTCTGCCTTCACAATAAGCGTGGCCCATTGCTGTAAACCCCTAACGAGATTCTGCTAGTTCTGTATCTCCAAGTGCAACACTGGCTCTGGGAGGGCAGCAGTGCCCAGTAGTTAGAGCAGCAGAGACCTTTTAAGATCTGGGCAAGGTAGGGAGGCTCCATATTGGATTCAACCAGGCCACAAGACTCTTCGCTTTGTGGAAGAGGGCAGATCCTGGCAGCGGTGGGGCAAGACTAGGTGTGGGGAGGGAGGATTCTGGCAACATCCTGTGTCTGGGGACAAACACAAGAGTCTTTGAGAAGCTCCATGTGGTTTTGGATGGGGCCAGCCAGCCCCTCCCCCCCCCCCAAGCAACCCCAGGAAAAGGGACACCCCCCTCCGAGTCCCACTTCTCCAAGCCCATCACTGAACTCACCTCCCATTCAGGGGCATGACCCTGATCTTCTGCATCCAAGCTCTCTGAGTGGCGCCCACTGCTTGGGGGTCTAGAGGAACACGTGTCTCCTCTGAGCCCCTCCGCCCTGCCTCAACTTTTCTCAACTTGGCACCAGATCCCCCTGCCCAATGGGAGTCTCTAGGTTCATATCCTAAACCCCCACCCTCCCAGCCATACCTCTGCCCCTCTGGGTGTGAGCTGGAATTTCTCCCTTCCCCCAGCACCCCCTGCTTTCCTCCCCTTGAACCCCTCCCCAAATATCCCCCTCCTTCCTCTGGGTGTCTGTGGGGCTGAGTCCCTCCGGCTTCCCAGTGCGAGAGGTTCCCAGCCTGCTCAGGTGATGGGGGAACACAGACCCACCCCACCCCCTTCACCAGCCCAGGAAATGCAGGCGGGGCCCAGTTCAGGGAGGTTTGTCCTACGCAACTGGGCTGTTGCTAGCACAGGGCTGAGCCAGCTCCCAGTAGAGGAGCTTGAGCTGTTCCCCTGGAGTGTGGTAAGAGCAGAAAGTGGTTAAACTATCTCTCACCCTGAAGAGAAAGCAGGGACCCCAGAGCCCACCCTCTGGCAGGGCAGGACCCTTTGAAACTTTCTGTAACGCTGGTAGCTGCTCAGCGTGGGTGAACCCCAAACCACTCGTAGGTCCTAGCCATGCGCCAGGGCATCGTGACTCAAACCAGGCCTGTGTAGGCCCCATGGGAATAAAAATATTTCCCAGACCCTGTAAGCCGTGCGCTTGTGCGGCCACTCAGGAGAGATTCCAATGCCACACAGATGGTGAGCAGAGTACCCAGCGCTAGGTTTTGTTTCTGCTGGTGGTGCACATCCACACATGCCTCTGTGCGCACAGATAAATCTATTCCGCACATGGACAGAAAGGATTAGAGGGAGCTGCTCACAACTGCCCTGGAACACCAGGCCAAGCAGCAGTTCAAACCTCTCCTTTTATGGCAAATAGCTGGGTAAGTAACTAATCTGGCTGAGCCAAAGAAAATGTGTGGAGCTGAGAATTCACCAGCTGCAGCTGCTGAGCCTGAGGCAAACACATCATATGGTTACACCCCTTTTTCCATGAATGTAATGACTTTCCCTCTCAGGGTTCTCTGCAGCCCCTGGCCTCATGCTGAGCTCAGAGCTGTACTTGCTGAGTCAGGTTGTTGTCCTCTTTCTTGTGTGGCCTGGCTGCCAGACGGGATCGGGGAGATGCCGTTTCTAAGACTAGCCTGGAAACACAAACTGATGCCAACAGGCATCAGCACAAACCAGCCAGTCTCAGACCATGAACTAGTTCCCTGAGTCAGACTGTGGGTGCAGGGATGGGGCAGAGATCCATGTGAAATAGGAAACCTGCCAGATGCTCCCTCTACCCTCCCCCATCCTCAGGCAGAGCTCAGAGCAGAGCGAGCAGCAGCCCCTCCCCAGAGCTCCCAGTGAAGGCAGAGGCAGCGGCAGGGCCTGGCAGAGAGAGGAGAGGGGCTCTGGCAGGTCAGTGGAGGGGTGGAAGGTGGATTCCACCCCAGGAAGTTGAACAGAGAGACATGGGGGCTGTGGAAGCACAGAAGAGCGGTTCCTAGGACAGTGGGAAGCAGCAAGAAACCCCCAAGCAAACCCCTATGACAGACCGGGCTGGGTCTGGGCACCGCTGAGTGCATCTGCTCAAGGCAAATTGCTCAAAATAAGGGCTTTGTACAGCCCCAGACCAGAGATCTTCTAAAACTGGTCACACCAAGCAAAACCCCTCAGACACCCCAGTGCCCCCTCCACCACGATCAGCCCCGGGCCTGCACACAGATGAGGGGTTATAGAACCCAATCTCACCTACCCCGAATGGGCTCTCCCAGTCCCAAAAGACCAGTCACAGTTCCCGGTCAATTTACACTTTGGATCTTACCCACGAAATCACGCTGATCCAATCCTTTAGAATCTAAAATCCAGGGCTATGTCTACACCGGCCAGTTCTTGCGCAAGAAATATGCAAATGAGGCTAAGCATGGAATATTGCCGAGCCTCATTTGCATACCTAATGAGCTGCCATTTTTGCGGCACAGGCTTTTGCACAAGAAGGAGCTGTCTACACTGCCCCTTCTTGAGCAACAAAAACCCTCTTGCGGAATGCCATTATGCTGCTTATTTTCAGGAAGAACGGCATTGCACAAGAGGGGTTTTTGTTGTGCAAAAGGGTCAGTGTAGACAGCTCCTTCTGGCGCAAAAGCCCATGCCGCAAAAATGGCATCTCATTAGGTATGCAAATGTGGCTCAGCGATATGCCACGCTTAGCCTCATTTGCATATTTCTTGCGCAAGAACCGGCCAGTATTAACATAGCCTAAAGGTTTATTACTAAAAGAAAGAAAAGCACGAGAGTAAGGTTGTTAAGGAGAATACATTACATGCATCGAATCACCAAGTTCTTGATGCAGGCTCTCAGCAGAGATGTTATAAACTGCTATCTTAAAAGTCTCTGGTGTACATCCTATGTCAGGATGGGTCCACGATTCTTCCCGGCTCTCTGTCCCTCACAAGGCTGCATCTGGGATCAGGAGCAGAATTGAAGACAAGATGGAATTTGCCTCATGGCATTTTATATCCCTCCTGGCTAGAGCAGGTCACATGGTCAAGTGACCTATCTCTGTTTCACATGCTGGTAGCCATTATGCCCTGGCTGGTTTGCAGGTATCCAGATTTCCAGATGCATTCCTCTGGTGTGTATTGGGCTCTCTGAGAGCCTTGTCCCTGGAGCCTTGCTAATTAGCATAGTCACTGACTGGACATTCCTTCCCGTTGCTCTGTCTCAGACAGAGAATATTCCAGCATAAGCACAGAGTACATATTTATAACTCCACATACAGTTATCATACAAGTACATGAATAACATACATAAAATCAGTAGAACACAAGCGTTCATTTGACACCGCACATGGCCCACTTTGTACATACTTTGGAGCAAACACCTCCTCACCCCCCCTCCCCCACCGCCCCGCCATGGGTACAGCAGTGATCTGGCTTCTCCCTTTAAAATCCAGTAATGTGACAACCCCCTGCCCAGAACCCTGAGTTTTGACAAAACAAGGAGCAATGGGCTCAAGTTGCAGTGGGGGAGGTCTAGGTTGGATAGTAGGAAAAACTATTTCACTAGAAGGGTGGGGCAGCACTGGGATGGGTTACCTAGGGAGGGGGTGGAATCTCCATCCCTAGAGGTTTTTAAGTCTCAGCTTGACCAAGCCCTGGCTGGGATGATTGAGTTGGGGTTGGTCTTGCTTGGAGCGGCAGGTTGGACTATGACTCCTGAGGTCTCTGCCAGCCCTAATCTTCTCTGATTCTGTGATCCCAGAACTGGACCTGCCTCAGCTGGGAGCCATGCACCCTCTCCCCTAGCTGCACTTGTGGAGCTGCCATGGCCATGGAGAGGTGCTTCTCACCTGGCCCCAAGCTGCCATGGTAAGAGCGGGCTGGGGTTGTCGCTCTCTCTGGGGTAGCCTGCATCCTGAATCCCTCCTCCCAGTACCACCCCAGAGCAATGAGTGAAATGAAGCCTGGACACTTCCATTTTATTTTCAAAAATACAAACATTAATTGAGGCAAGGACCCACGCGCAACCCAGGTAAATCTTCTAGTAAGTTTATTGTTTATAATTTCTGGTTCAGGATTCTGGACAGGAAACAGCTCCCAGGGCAGCAGTATGAGTAGGGTTGCCAGATGGTCTTCCAAATAATACCGGATGCCCAGTATTTTTTGGTCGAGAAAAAAAAAAAAAAGGAACGCAGGATAAGCGGAGATCGCAACCCCACCTCCCAGCTGGGACTCCCAGCCACTTCCCCCGCCCCCACCAGGCTTCTGCGCAATCACAGGCTCCTAGCGCCAATGGTGGCCCTGCCTTCCAGCCGCTCCCCCCGCCCATGCCAGGCTTCCGTCCAGTGCGCAGCCGGAAAAATCAGAGAATACCGGACATTGCACATGTCTGGTATTCTCTGATTTTTTTTTTTTTACCAGACAAAGAGCGCAAATACCGGACTGTCCGGTAGAAAACGAGACACTTGACAACCCTAAGTATGAGGCACCTTTTTTCCTCATTCAGTCACTAAAGATTTTCTCTTTCTGCAGCTAAGAGGTCTCTTTGTCTACCCAGCTGGGTGAGGCCGCTGAATTTTATCTCCAGGCATAGTTTGGGATTAAATTCCCTATTTCAGTGCTGGCTGCATGAAACAGTCAGCTCAGGAACCCAGCTGCTGATATTCCAACTTCAGCTGGCAGCCCCCTGCTCTTCCAACCCCCTCTCTGGCAGACAGCAGAGCTCCCACTTTCAGCTCTTTTTTTTGTTTTACCAAGTTCAGACTAACACGGCTGCCTCTCTGTTCCTTTTCAGCTTCTGTGACTTTTCTTGCAGATGAGGAAGGAAACAAGAAAATGGAGTGAGAAACATTTCCAGAGGCTGAACGCTGACACTGTTTCCCACCCGTGCCAGTGGCTGCTGACAGGCAGGTCAAATGCCCCAGCTCAGACCAGGTATTCCAGAGATTGTTACTGCAGCCAGATATGACGGAATTCAGGAAGGCAGATTTTGGTAAGCTCAGAGAGCTGGTAGGTAAGGTCCCATGGGAAGCAAGACTAAGGGGAAAAACAACTGAAGAGAGTTGGCAGGTTTTCAAAGGGACATTATTAAGGACCAAAAAGCAAGCTATTCCGCTGCATAGAAAAGATTGGAAGTATGGCAAAAGACCGCCTTGGCTTAACCAGGAGATATTGCATTGATCTAAACATAAAAAAAGGAGTCATATAAAAAGTGGAAACTAGGACAAATTACAAAGGATGAATAAAAGCAAACAATACAGGTATGTAGGGGCAAGATTAGAAAGGCAAAGGCACAAAACAAGCTCAGACTAGCTACACAAGAAGACTTTCTATAAATATATTAGAAACAAGAGGAAGACCAAGGACAGGGTAGGAGGAGGGAGTGAGGAGGGAGAAACAGTAACAGAAAACTTGGAAATGGCAGAGATGCTTAATGACGTCTTTGTTTCGGTCTTCACCAAGAAGTCTGATGAAGGAATGCCTAACATAGTGAATGTTAGTGGGAAGGGTTAGGTTTAGAAGAAAAATTTTAAAAGAACACATTAAATATCACTTAGAAAAGTTAGATGTCTGCAAGTCACCAGGGCCTGATGAAATGCATGCTACAATACTCAGGGAGCTGTTAGAGGAGGTATCTGAGCCTTTAGCTATCATCTTTGAAAAATCATGGAAGATGGGAGAGATTCCAAAAGACTGGAAAAGGGCAAATATAGTGCCCATCTATAAAAAGGGAAATAAGAACAACCCAGGAAACTACAGACCTTTCAGTTTAACTCCTGTGCCAGGAAAGATAATGGAGCAAGTAATTAAAGAATTCATCTGCAAACACCTGGAAAATAATAAGGTGCTAGGTATATTAAGTTTGCAGATGATACCAAGCTGGGAAGGGTTGCAACTGCTTTCGAGGATAGAATCATAATTCAAAATGATCTGGACAAATTGGAGAAATGGTCTGAGGTAAACACGACAAAGTTTAATAAGGACAAATGCAAAGTGCTCCACTTAGGAAGGAACAATCAGTTTCACACATACGGAATGGGAAGCGACTGTCTAGGAAGGAGTACGGCAGAAAGGGATCTAGGGGTTATAGTGGACCACAAGCTAAATATGAGTCAACAGTGTGAGGCTGTTGCAAAAAAGCAAACATGATTCTGGGATGCATTAACAGGTGTGTTGTGAGCAAGACACGGGAAGTCATTCTTCTGTTCTACTCTGCGCTGATTTGGCCTCAGTTGGAGTATTGTGTCCAGTTCTGGGCACCGCATTTCAAGAAAGATGTGGAGAAATTGGAGAAGGTCCAGAGAAGAGCAACAAGAATGATTCAAGGTCTAGAGAACATGACCTATGAAGGAAGACAGAAAGAACTGGGCTTGTTTAGTTTGGAAAGGAGAAGACTGAGAGGGGACATGATAGCGGTTTTCAGGTATCTAAAAGGGTTTCACAATGAGGAGAGAGAAAAATTGTTCTGCTTGGCCTCTGAGGACAGGACAAGAAGCAATGGGCTTAACTGCAGCAAGGGAGGTTTAGGTTGGACATTAGGAAAAAGTTCCTAACTGTCAGGGTGGTTAAACACTGGAATAAGTTGCCTAGGGAGGTTGTGGAATCTCCATCTCTGGAGATATTTAAGAGCAGGGTAGATAGACACCTGTCAGGGATGGTCTAGACAGTGCTGGGTCCTGCTGTGAGGGCAGGGGACTGAACTCGAAACCTCTCGAGGTCCCTTCCAGTTCTAGTGTTCTAGGATTCCATGATTCTATGAAATACAGTAGACTTCCGATAATCCGGAACCTATGGGACCTAGGTGGTGCCGGATTATCAGATATGCCGGACTATCAGGAGGTACTATAAGCTGGTTATATATATACTGTATACATTATATACTGTATATAAAGTGTTCTTAACCCTTTTTATTGTACATACTGTATACAGTATACTATAATGTTTTAGTTTTTTTTTAAGCCTTTTTTACCCTTTTTGCTCAGTTCAGCTGCTGCCGCTGTTACCTTGTGACTCATTTTTTGCCGAAGCTCATTCACTAGCTTCTTGCCATTTTGATGCCGGACTATCAGGAGTGCCGGACTATTGGATGCTGGACTATTG
Organism: Rafetus swinhoei; assembly: GCA_019425775.1. Lineage (NCBI taxonomy): Eukaryota > Metazoa > Chordata > Testudines > Trionychidae > Rafetus > Rafetus swinhoei. The sequence goes on along the minus strand of CM033444.1, from coordinate 14,279,740 downwards.
GAGTTTTACTGTATATGCAAATAGCTTCTTTCACACAATGCCCTGGAACTTCCAGCTCCTCCTACCAGGGGGGCTAAAAACACCCACACCGTGTACCCATCTGTGTACCTGCCTGGGAGACGCCTCACCGTTGCAGAGTGTGTTCCTAGTGGAACCCACAGGCCGTGTGTTGAGTAGCCCTGGTCTAGACTCTAAAGACGTGCCCCCAGGTATGAAGGGAGGGTGCCAAGCAAAAGATTCCCACCCTGGGGGAGAATTTATTTAAGCAATGCGAAGAGGATGGGCTGAAGACCCAAGTCAGAGTAAAAGAACCAGCTCTGACTTGAAGTTTATACCTGAAATAAGAACAGCTGTTTAAGCTAAGAATTTCCATGTAACAAGTTTCTTAGCAGATAAGAGAACTAGCTGTGCATTTTCTATTCATTTTAATTTAGGACCTTACTTTGATCTGTTTCATTTACAATCTTTTAAATCCTGCTGTTTATAGTTAAAAAATAAAAACACGGTCCGGCCCAATATCCATTACTAGTGCCACTGGGCATCTCTCTTTTTCATTGTTAATGGGAGATTACCTGATGGGCTTTCTCTGTGTAAAACTTTTACACCGAGAAAAAAGGATTTATTTGGGGGTTTGATCTCTTTTGGAGGTTGGTTTCCTGGGTGCTGTGCCCTAGAACTGCATCCTCCCAGGGCTGAGCTGGTTAAGTATCTGCATTGCTTTGCAGGGGGTAGTTACCTCAACTTTGTGCCTGGTCTAGGGAGACCAGAGGATCTCGCCCAGCAGGATGGTGGGGAGCCCCAGAGAGTAAGAAGGCAGGATCAGCACACTGGGGTACAGTCCCAAGGGGACTTCTGTGAGCACTCCCCATCTCACTGTTTTGGCCAGACAGTCCCTCTTTTAAGCCCTGTGCCAGCTAGCATGACTTCTCCCCACCCACCTTTGGCAAAAGTGAGCATTTGTCCCATATACTCTTTCCACCTTCATCAGCTGGCAAAAGCAAGGGATACAAATGCCCAGGTTTCTCCAAAGGTGTAGGGAGGAGGCAGGGCTCAAGGGAGAGGCAACACCAGGCCCAGATTTGTGCGGGGAACTTGCAGGGCTCCAGCAAGCAGTGACCCAATGTGACGGACCGGGCCGGGTCTGGGCACAGCTGAGGGCATCCGCTTAGGGCGAATTGCTCAAACTTGGGGCTCCTTACTACCCCTAAACTGGAGACCCTTCCCAAATAGGCCACAAACCAGTCGCACTGAGTGCTTCAGCTGCCTGTCTGGCCAGCCAGAAGCCTCATGAGCAAAACCCCCTCTGACACCCCAGCTCTCTCTGTGCCCCAAACAGCCCCAGGCCTAACACACAGGTGAGGGGTTATAGAACCCAATCTCACCTTCCCTGAACGGGTTCGCCCAGTCCCAAGAAACCAGCCACCCGGACCCGATCAATTTACACTCTAGATCTTACCCACAAATCACGCTGAGCCAATCCTTTAGAATCTAAAATCTAAAGCTTTATTATTAAAAGAAAGAAAAGCACGAGAGTAAGGTTGTTAAAGGATAATACATTACACGCATCGAATCTCCCAGTTCTCAATGCAGGCTCTTAGCAGAGATGTAATAAACTGCTAGCTGAAAAGTCTCTGGTGTACATCCTATGTCAGGATGGGTCCACAGTTCTTTCCGGCTCGTGATTCCCTGCAAGCCTGTGTGACGACGAGTCGGGGTCCCTGACTCCTGCACCCCCGTAATGGCACGAACAGACTCCACCAGGTAGTAGAATAGAGGGAGTTTATTGCTTCTCCAGGATACAGCACAGCACAGATGTAATCTGGTTACAGGGCAGGCCTAGGATGCCTCAGCCCCCCTTGAGATGGGGGAGACTGGGCCCCTAAATCCCAGCCCCTGGCTTAGGCTGGCTCCTCCATGATCCCAGACAGAAACTAACCAACTCTCTTCCAGCCCTGCCCCCAGCCAGCGGCGGCATTCCATCTTCCTTTGTTTCTCTCCCTAGGGGGTAGGTGGTCAGACAGGTTTGAAGACCCCTTTGCATAATGACTCATCCCCTGCCCTGCTGGGCTGTGGTGCAGACAGCAGCCAGGGGAGGTCACTCACAACCCACGACCCAGCATAGCAACCAGCAAGGTACACCCCACTATGTCACAGCCTGTCTCTGGGGTCAGGAGCAGATCTGAAGACGAAGATGGAGGATGCCACATGGCATTTTTATATCCCTTCCTCTGTCTCTTCCAAGCTGGAGAGTTACACAGTCCATCGACCTATCCTTGGGTTCCAAGTCAGCAACCATTATCCTGGCTGACTCAGACATCTAGACATTCCTCAGGTGTGGATTGGCACCTACAGCCTCATCTTCCCCTTGCTAACTAGCGTAGCATCGGCTGAGCATTCCTTGCCCATTGCTCTGCCTCAGACAGAGTACATGTTTATAACTTCACATACAGATATTATACAATTACAGGAATAGCATATATAGAATTAGTAGAAGATAAGCTTTCGTTTGACACCTCCCATGGCCCCCTTTGTACCAACTTTTGGGGCAATCCCGCCCCCTCCCCCCGACAGGTGCAGCAGTGATCTGGCTGCTCCCCTCAAAATCCAGTAACGTGACACTCAAGCATTATGGGGCATGGGGAAGGGCTTGCAGGGTGACTAGAATCAGGGGCATCCCTAAGGGGGCACACGGGGCCTGGGGCAACCCACCTCCTGACCCAAGTTCCTCCTCTGCTCCACCTCACCCACACTCCACACCTTCATGTCCTACCCCTGTTCTGCCAGCATCAACTTTCTTCCCAGAAACCGCCTCCTTCCCAGAGCAACGTGACATGGGAGAGTACCTGGGGGGTTCTGGTGCAAGTCAGCACCAGGAGTTGAGCCCCCTACATTCACAGAGGGAAGCAGAGCTCCCCGGCTACAGCCTGCTTCCCTTTGCTCCCTGAATCACTCGGGCGGGGAGAAGGGGGGCGGGGTGGAGCGCAGTGAGTGTCAGGTTGCTCCAGCTCCCACTGCTGCAATGTCTCAACCTCTGCTGCTTCCCTGAGCCAAGTCCCCCCTGGTAACGTCCCCAGACTGCCCTGGGACCCGTCCATCGGAGGGTTGAGGCAGCTGCTGTGGAGCCTCCCAAAGTGCAGGGTCCAGTGCAGGCGACCCAAACTGTCCTATGGAGGGGACAGCTCTGCCTGGGGTTAAGGGAAGTAAAAGGTTAACTGGCTACCTCTGGCTTAGCGGAATGCTCACCTGGTAACCGGTTGGCTGGCCAGCCCTGCCAGACCGGAGCAGCCCTGACTGCACCAAGTGACTGGCTGGACCCTGGCCATATTGGGGTGGCAGGCAGGGCAATGTGTGCGTCAGCCCAGCAGGACCTGAGGACCAACCATGCTTCTGGGGGGGCCACGCAGGCAGGCAGAACCCCAGCCCTGGCTGCCCTTGTACCACCCACCAACAATTAACAATTATCCAATTAAATGGTATAATTTTAATAGCTTAACCTGTTATCTATTTAAAGGATATTTACATCCCTGCCAAAGGCAGCCCTGTGTTGGGTGGGGCAGTTTGGAGGCTCGATGAGTCATTTTTTCCTGTCAGTGGGGCTGTGCAGAGACTTTCCTAGGACTGGTCTCCGCTGCTTTGCAGCCCAAGCCTGGCTGGTGAGAGGCGACGGGGCCTGGGCTCCCAGTACCACAGCTGCATGCTCAGGGCCAAAGTGGTCGCTCAGCTCTCCAGACAGAGCGGGCAGGGAATGTGTGTGGGGGTCAGTTTGGAGGCTGGGCGGATGGGGCTGGGGGGCAGGGTGGATAGCTCCGGGGGAGGAGGACCAGGCTTTATTGGGGGTAGGGTGGATTTTTTTGGGAACGGGGATCAGGCTTAATTGGGGCCGAATGGATTTTGGGGAGGGAGGGACATTCGGACCAGACTTTCCGTGGGGCGCGGGGGTCACTGCCCGGGAGCCGCTGCCCGCGCACCAGCAGACTCGGCCTCTACGAGACCAACACCAAGGGCGGCTCTCACACCCGTTCTCAGACCGCCGTCCCCCGGGAGCATGCGCAGTGCTACCTCTAGGTCGCATAGATGGGGGTGGGGCATGAGCAGTGGCTGCTGCTCCTCCCCCCGGTCAGCGGCTGTAGCTGAGCCCTGCAGTCCACCAGGGGGCGCCTTGGTTCGCTCAAGCTCCGCCCCCCAGCTGAGTGGGGCGCTGCCCGGAGCACGTGTGAGCAATGCCAGCGGGGCGCAGGAGAAAGGCCCCGAGTGGTAGGATGAGCTCTAGAGCCGGGGGCGCTGCCCGGGGAGCTGGCACCCCTGGCTGCTCGCCCCACTTGCTGGGGCTGGGCCTGGCTCAGTCGCTTTCTCTCAGCTTCATGCATTGGGGTCCAGGGTAACGCTTTCCCCCACTCCCCTCGGCTGCTGAAGGCTCCCACAAGGGCGCTGGCACCATGAATGGGGGGGGGGGCTGAGAGCTACTGAACCAAACTGTGTGGTCCCGGGGCATGTTGGTAAAGGTCAGTTCAAGCGGGGGGCCAGCAGCAGTGTCCCTGCTCCCAGCAAGGCTGGCCCTACCATGAAGCGAACTGAGGTGTCCGCCTCAGGTGCCAGACTCTGGGGGGGGGGGGGGCGCCACTAGGACCCAGAGTGTAGAAAATTGTGTCTGCTGCTGGTGCATATGTAGGTAGCAGAGCAGCACCATGAGAGGAGTAGAACAAGAAGAAGGCAGAATTGAGACCTTTCAAAGTTTTGGCCCAAGTGAGGGGGTATGGAGGCGTCATTTGAGCTCCCCCGCCTCAGGTGCCAAAATGTTGTGGGCCAGCCTTGGCTCCCACTGCCAACAGGGGCTCTGCTGCAGGGACAGTCACTCTGCAGCTCCCGCTCATGGCTGCAGCCATTCAGCAGCCAGGTGGCTTCCTTCCCACGCTAGCCAGGGCCTCGGCTGTGCCGCACCAGGATTGTAGCCTGCTCAGCACCTTGTCCTTGCAGGGCTAATAACACCCAGTCCCTGGCATGGCATGGAAGAGACTGAAGCTCCATCTAATTTTCCATGTGTGTACAGAATAAATTTTGTTCTGTGCACCCAAGCATGTACAGATGTGCACCACCAAATGGGGCTAATCATTGTACAGACAGAGTTTAAGGTCAAATAGCTGAAGTAATCTTGTCTGCCAAAGCAAGGACACCCTGGAGAGAGCATGGCAGCTTTGTATTCCTGTGACATGAGTCACAGAGCATTAGATGCCTCTGAATGGCCCATTCTCAGGGGCTTGACTTAGCAATTTTCAGTTTAGAAGTTTGAGATCACTTTGAATTTAAGCGCAATCCAGGATCTACCTCAAACCCAAACACCCTGGCCGCGCTTTCTTCCTGCCCTTTTTCTGAGGCCTCAGTGCTGCTCACTCAGTCCTTCCTTCCCCCATCCTCCCTCCCTTTCACCAGGCAGGGACTGTGGGATGGGGGGCAGGTTCTGGTCTCTCATTAAGGGATTTAGAGTGGGGAAGGGGTTCTGAGCAGAGCTGGGGGCAGGCAGTTGGGGTGTCAGAGGGGTTTGTAGGTACAGGCTCTGGGAGCGTGTTTGGCAAACCTCCTTTTTTGGGGCATAAGGATCTTGCGGGTAAATGGGGTTTTTGCCCAAAAAGAAAACATCCACACTGCTTGTTTTTGCACAAAAACCCCAGTGCAAAAACAGATCTGCAGAAAGTATGCAAATGAGATCGTGATTCATGCAAATTAGCCCCTCATTAGCATATTTTTTGCAGAGAAAACTCCTAGTGTAGATGTAGCTATTGTGTCCTCCACCCCCTTTCTGTGAAGATAGACTATTGGATGGGAGAGGGGAACAACTCCAAGGCAAAGGGCAGGAGATACAGAGCAGTGGGGGGAGGGGCAGCTGAAGTGCCTGCACTTAGTAGCCTCTTGGCCAAACCAGTCAGGATGCCCTGTCAGAGGCTCCAAGATCTACCAGTAGATCCCAATTGACTGTTTAGTGACCACCGGATTAGAGGGAACATTGGTGGACAGAGGGGAGTTGGGCATGATGCAGTCTGGCAATCCCTTTGTTCTGCACACTGGGGCCTGAAACAGTGTATTTTGAGTTATTGTGCCTTAAAGATGCAAAGGAAATAATGTAACTCAGTGTTTCTCAACCTTTTTTTAATAAAGTACCCCTTTTTTTAAAAAAAATTAGAAGTGCCCCCAGTACCTACAGTTTTCAGACACACACATTTTTTTTTCTACCATTGCAACACATCTGTTTAAACAACTTAATTATTGCCAGGCGGGCAATAAAATTTTGGGGTGTAAAAAGTACAAAAATAATAAAGCGTTGTAAAAATTAATAGAAAAATTCACTTTTCTCCAAGTTTCAGTTGTATTGACGTACCCCCCCCCGACTTCTTTCAGGTACCCCCTAAGGGTACTCATACCACTGGTTGAGAAACACTGATGTAATTAATGCCTATTACCCTCCTATAACTCTTTATTATATAAGTCATGTTTCCACGGCTCCACTATTTTGCCTGGTAGTGGTCAGGCTGACAGACGGTAATTACATGATTGTTCCGTTTATGCGGCATCACTCCAATATAAATAAAAAGCTGCACGTAAGGCATGTGACACGTTCCCCAGAATGGGGACGGGTAACTAGGGTTATCCTGTACTGCCAATCCTATTCGACATATTCATAAATGCTCTGGAGAAAGGGGTAAAGAGTGAGGTGGCAAAAATTGCAGATGATACCAGACTGCTCAAGATAGTTAAGTCCAGTGCAGACTGAAGAGCTTCAAAAGAGTCTCGCAAAGCTAGGGGAGTGGGCAACAAAATGGCAGATGAATTTTAATGTTGATAAATGAAAGTGGAACAACTTCAGGAGAGACCGAAGGGGGCCCCCAGATCTAACTAGCCCTGGCTCAGTGGTCACAGCTCTCCTGAGAAGTGGGGAACCCCTGTTCAGAGCCCTGCTGCTCATTAGGTGGAGGAAGGGAGGGAGGCTTGGGGCTGGGTGTCCCACATCCTGGGTGAGTATCCCAGCCACTGGGATAACAGACAGGTGGGAGGCAGCAGGGCAGGGGCTCAGAGGCAAGACTCAAGTGTCTGGAGAACTTGGACAGGCGAATGACAGCACTGAGTGAGTGCAGGTGAGGTGACAGCTGAGCCGGGATATGTGGATCACAGTCGTGCCTAAATCTGAACTTCAGGCCCCTGAGTCCATTTGCAGACCCCTTTATCCCTCCAGAAACACCCCGGACATCCCCTTCAGCAGACTCTTGGGACGGTTTTGTTTAGTGACGTTCTGTTACTTCCTTTGTAGGAAGGTCCCTGCGGCATATGGATGAGCCCTGGCCCATCAGATAAGTATCCTTTGCATTCCCTCCCCTCTCAGTCACATGGACTGACACGCTCTGGTCGGAGCCCTGGCTCTGTAGCCTGTCGATTCTTTAGAGGGTCTCTCTGCTCTCTCGCCCCCTCAGGTTCAGCTCGGAGACCAGCTCAGGTCAGCAGATGATGTTCAGCTCGGGTGACCACTGGTGGGTTCCATCCCCGATTTGGTCTGGGACCAGGTGAGTTCCTTTCATAGTAGCCTCTGGGCTCATTGGTACCGCAATGGGATTGGCTACTCTCGGATGGCTTCAACCAGCCGACATTGTTACTCCCCTGTTCTCCGACACTCCCTGAGTTTGTAGGTTTCCCAGAACTGGGAAGGAACAAAACGTGAAGTGTTTTAGTTTGTCACATCAGGGAGAGGGGCCCAGCAGTCTGGCTCTAGTGAGAGCATCATGGAAGTGCCAGGAGACAGGAAGAAAGACCCTTTATAAATATTGGTAAGGTGGGATGACTAGAGCCATCGTCGTTGGTGTGCACAGGAAGGGAAGATGCACACCAGGCCAAACCAGGCCAACTTGAGTGTACGTCTGCTGTCCCAACAGGATGAGTAATGCTAGTACAGAATAATGAAGTGTTCAGCACAATCTCTCGCTATACATATAAATAAATTTCATGCTGAGCAACAGAATGATGTCATCAGCATCCACATGCTGCTGCCGCTGTGAGTAGCCTCGGTGCTGTCCCCTCCGGGCATGGGCTGCTCCAGCTTTGGCTCCTGCTTCACACCCTGTAGGGGTGCATCACTGGAGAAGAGCTGATGGGGGTGGGTCTCCTATGCTGTCCGAGACCCCAACGTGTAACCACCTGTTCATTGCTATGTGTAATGTTGGCAGGCCACAGGGGCTGTCTGCTGGCAGCACGGTGCAGTCCCAATCTGTCCAGTTTCTCCTCACACAGAACCTTTCAGGGGCTCTAATCATTTTCACTGCTTGGCTTGCAAATTTCCCCATGTCCACTGCATCTTTTTGGAGTAGGGGGACCAAAAGTGAGCACGGCCAGCCGTGCAGGGGAGGGCAACCTCTCATCTTACAGAATAGCTTGAAAATCCAGGTTCTCAGTTAATTGTAGTTAACTCAAGTGATTAATGGAAAATAAATTAGCTAGATTTTAAAAAGCAGTGGTAGACAGGGCCTGAGCTACAGGGCTGGGAGCTGCATGAAAGAAAGTAAGTGGCCCCCACCCACCCAAGCTGAGACCCCGCACTCCCACCCTGCTCATTCAAACCCCTCAGATGGGTGGGGAAGGGGAGTGGTTAGTGAGCATAGCTCTAATAAGAGCAATAAAAATAACATTTGTAAAGGAGCATTGACATGGGTTAGGAGGATGGGAATGCAATTCAGGGAATCACTGCAAGAGAGAACACATGCGCGAGCCTACCCCCAGGGCATGCGGGCCCGCCTCCAGCCAGATTTCTTCTGACCCAATCCTCCAATTTGTCTAGGTCACTCTGGACCCTATCCCTGCCCTCCAGCGTATCTACCTCTCCCCCTAGCTTAGTGTCATCTGCAAACTTGCTGAGGGTGCAATCCATCCCCTCATCCAGGTCATTAATAAAGATGTTGAACAAAACTGGTCCTAGAACTGATCCTTGGGGCACTCTGCTAGAAACCGACCGCCATCCTGACATCGAGCCGTTGATCACTACCCGCTGGGCCCGACCTTCTAGCCAGCTTTCTGTCCATCTTACAATCCAATGCACATTCCCTTACCTTGCTGGCAAGAATATTGTGGGAGGCCGTATCAAAAGCTTTGCTAAAGTCAAGATATATCACATCCACTGACTTTCCCATATCCACAGAGCAGGTTACCTCATCATAAAAGCTAATCAGATTGGTCAGGCAGGACTTGCCCTGTGTGAATCCATGATGACTTTTGCTGATCACTTTCCCCTCTTCCAAGTGCCTCAAAATGGATTCCTTGAGGATCCCCTTCATGATTTTTCCAGGGACTGAGGTAAGACTGACCGGTCTATAGTTCCCTGGATTGTCCTTCTTCCCTTTTTTAAAGATGGGCACTACATTTGCCTTTTTCCAATCATCCGGGATCTCTCCCGATTGCCACGATTTTTCAAAGATAATAGCCAAAGGCTCCTCAATGACATTTGCCAACTCCCTCAAAACCCTCGGATGCATTAAATCTGGACCCATGGATTTATGTACGTTTCGCTTTTTTAAATAGTTCCTAACCTGTTCTGTACCCACCAAGGGCTGTTCACCTTTTTCCCATATTGTGTCACTTAGCGCATTAGTCTGGGATGTGATGGGGGCCCAAGGACCCGCATTAAGAGTAACGCCGCCACGGCGTTCTGGGGAGCAGGCTCCGAGCCGCGCTGGCTCTGCTGCGCATGCACACTAGTGCACTCAGAACTGGTGGGGCTTAGGGCCTGGAGGAGAGGAAAGGTGGGGGAAGCTGCAGTGTCACCCTGACGCTCTGCCGAGCATGGGGAGTTTAAAGGGAGGCCGGGAGACGGAAGGAGGGGAGGAAGGAGAGCCAGGAGGAGTGGAGTGGAGGCTGGCTGTGTTCTCCCCAGCAGGAGACCGAAGGGACGTGGGTGAGCAGGGAGGACTCTGACCCCAACCCAGAGCGTCCAACCCTGCGCGGAGGAGAGCGGAGAGGCCGGAGACCCAGAGGTGAGTCCTGCTTGGACGTGGAGTGACAGGGACAATCTGGGACTTTGTGTTATAGACATTGGGGAGGGGGTGACCATAGAAAGCTAGGAAGCATAAGAGGGACAGAGCGGGGGAGCACAGCAGGACGGAACCCCGGAGGTGGCCCTGGGACTCTGTTACACTGGCGGAGAATGTGGGTACGGGTGATTTAAGCGGAAAAAAAAAAAAAGGAAAAGGGTGGGGGGTTTTCTTCATCTTTCTCCGAATAGGGGTTGGCAAGATGTCCAGGTAGTGGTGGACAAAGTGGGACTAAGGAACAATGGACGCGAATAAACTGTTAGAGTGGTTGGCTGACAGTCAGTGTCAGCAGCAACAGACGCAGCTTCTGCAGCAGTTGACAACTCAGCAACGGGAGCAACACCAGCTGTTACGGGAGTTGGTGGAGCTTCAGCAAAGACAACAAGAGAAGTGGGTCCAGCAGTGGACCCCCACGCCAACAGCGGGGGCCTCCGGGATACCCATGGAGGGGGCACTTGGAGGAGGGTCATCGCTGGCCTTGCCCCTCCGCTTAACGAAGATGGGCCCAGGGGACGACGTGGAGGCCTTCCTGGTAACATTCGAGCGGGTGGCTTCCGCAGCGCGTTGGCCAGAAGAGCACTGAGCAACCCTACCTCACGGGCCCCGCCCAGCTGGCGTATAGGGATTTGTCAGCCCGGGACACTCTACATTATTGTTAGAGAAAAGAAACTGCTCCCCCAGTAAAAAAGTTTGGCCAGGCCGCTCTTGCTATAGTGGGCTGCAGTACTCCTTGAGAGAAACCGGCCGCACCCTTCCTGCATACCATTGCCTTTAGAAAAAGGGAAGGTGTGAAAAGGGGAAAATAGCCTCAGACTCTCCCACCCTTCACCTTGGCTTGAGAACTGCGGGGCTTACCTGGTCGCATGAAACCTGCACAGTTTCGGCCCAACCCATGGGACACAGACCCCCCCCCCACTTGGTGACCATTGGGCCATATATGGTAATATGCAAGCGCAGGAAAGCGATGTGCAGATTTGGGGATAAATACCCATGGCACAGTTCGCTCTAGGAGGTCTTCGCAACACACGTACCACCGTGCGTGTGCCTTCTCGTATACTTCAACCGACCAGCCACCTCCCCCCGACTCTCAGGCGTAACCAAGGCCTTCGCAACCGAACCGATATCTTTGTAATGTTCCGTGTGCTGTGTAAGTTGGTATGTATGATTTGATTTTTTCCTGTTGTATAAGCTTAGTGTTGTAGTTGTTTTTGGGTAGTACATAAGAGTTTGTAGTTATCACTGTTATTTTATTACTGTAGCTGGATATTTTAAGATTAGAGACTATTCCCCTTGCCATTCCCATCCTTATATCTCTGACACGTTTTACTAGAAACCATAGAATAAATATAATAAATACTGTAAATTCATTATTAACACGGTCTATTAAAAATCTTAGAATAAATACTATAAATTCACCACTGTCATAAATAAATAATTTTTATTTGATAAAACTGTCCACCTGGTTCTGTCCTTCCCCCCTTGGGTATTCATCATCGGACCTGTGATTCTCGCGACATGGCGTCACGAACAGGATGCCTGTGGGAAGATAGAACTAATTTAACCCTGGAAGATTTACTCTTCCATGCCCAATATCACCAAATCACCAACACAGGTGACAGCATACTGGGACACCTGAGTATCGCTACTGGGGATCAAAAATGGGAGGTACGCCTTGACGGCCCGTCACTGGGTTGCGTCCTCCGCACACACCCCACTAGTCGCTTTTTCCCGTTGCTGGAGGAAAACAGGTAAAACTAGCAGGGCTTAAAAAGCCATTAGATCCAGCAGCGACCCCCTGTCATGCCCTTAAGGCTATGGAGTCCTGCATAAAAAAGGCAGGAGCCTCTGTCTCCCCCTTGACATTCTACCCCGACTTAGAGACTGGGGGCCGAGCACACACCTTAGCCGCCAACGTAGCCGCCACCCTCGTAAACGCACGAACGCGCCATAAGTTAAAACCTGATACTTATGAACCTCACCACCTTTTAGGAGCACTATACGGCCAGTTCATAACCGCACTGCGCCTAATAGACCAGTACGAAGTTACTGCACGAACAGTCACACAGCAAATGTGCCTCACAAACAGCGCTAGAGCTGGCGGCACACAAAATCCCGTTGAGGAACCAAGACCACCTTTACCCGAACCACCCCCCCCATACCCATCCGCCCCACTCCTGCCCGAAAAATCTCCCACCCCCGCCGAAGAAGATAACCGGCCCCGAGAGGTTTGCCCCGTGGTGGTCACCAAGCACCTGGTGGACCAATAAGGTAACACCACGACCCAATCCGTCTCCCGCATCCACACTGCGGCGGAAAGGAGGGGAACTGGCTGAAGCCACCCGTAGATGCCCCGGAGAACCAGTAGTCATTTGGTTGGGGCGTGTCTCTTTAGAAAATGGTAGCGAAATTGTGGACTCGGAGGAGTGCACCTATTTGGTGCGCAACGCTAGTTGGCATGGCGGGGCAGGAAACCCCATCATCGTCCAACGCAATAATGTTTGGCCAATCCCTCTCCCCTCTGTGATCACCCAACTCATGGGCACCACGCTAGCCTCATTTAACATCCCTCGTGGAGCTGTAAAAAGCTCCGCAAGATCTAATGTATGGCGTAGCTGGACTCTCTATAGTTGTTTGGAGTCCTGCAAGGCACCCCCTCAACCTGACACCGGCCCAACAGACCGGGGGGCAGCCACATAGATTTGTCAATGACATCTCACAAATCCCGATTGCGGGAATAGCAATAGATGCAGTTTGTGAGGCCACAGGGCATCCAGATGCTGGCCAAATAATGTGGTTACGCACCGCTGTTGACCAACTATTAACTAGCTTGTATATCATAACAGATAAGATCCACATTCCGACCCGCCAACCCGAACCATCGGCGGGAGCGGTAGACGCCGTAATTTCAGGACCCCTTCCCGGCGCCAAGCAGTACCCAAAGGGCGTTGTGGTTGTAGATCTTGGGTCCTGCCAAACGTGGTGCAAGCCTTTACGCCGCGCCACAGCCAGCACGCTTACGAATGCCTTGCTGGAGCTCTTGGCCGCCTGGGGAGTGCCCAGACAAGTTCAAACTGATGGGGGCCCCCTGTTCCAGTCAAATGCGCTACAGCAGTTTTCCTACAGTTTAACATCGCTCACCACGTCCACTTGCAGTATCATCCCCAAAGTAATGGCGTGGTGGGCGTAAATCGAGATCCTAAAGACTACCCCGCACTTCCTTGAAAGGCGACTTTAAAGCTGGCATCTCCATCTACAGCCTACGCTAATCAACCTTAATGAGCAGTGCAGCCGGTGGCCGGACCTTAAGGCCCAGCCTCAAGGGCTATGGACACCCCGATTCAAGGCAGATGACCCAGTATGGGTCTGTATTCCCGCACACGATGGAAAACAGCATCCACAGCAGGCCGTCATCCAGAGTCCCGCCAAGTACCCCAATACGTATTGGGTGCTGGTTAGTGACTCTGGGCGCCACCTGCTGGCCCACCATAACTGGTTAAGCAGACGCAACTAACTGACTTGGGCCAGTTCCATGGTAACTGAGCCACCATGTGTTCTATCCTAGATGCTGTTCGCGACCCTACCATCCGGAGAGGGCCAGAAAAGTGTCACCAACACCGTGGAGCTTTGGGCCACTGCGTATGCGGTCACCAGCAACCTCACCGATTGCATCGTCTGCACCCGCCCCATACTTTCAGCCGCTGACGCGCCGTTTTTAGTTCGGCCCATTTTTCTAAATATTTCGGACCCGCTTAACGGGACCAACTGGGGCTTGGACACGCGCCGACAGCTGCGCCCTATTTCCCGGGCTCCCACCCTTACCACCCTCTCGATTCACCCCACCTTAGCCCCACCAGGCACGTTCTCTTGGGAGTTCCCTCCCACAGTGGTAGCTTCATTTCGTTGCCCCCGAAGATCCTAAGCACCAGCCTGTTTTTGTTGGTAATCAGTCAGGCTGCACCTAGATCCTTAGTCCGTATGGACTATTTAACAGCTCCGGCAGTAACGTCACCTCTCGGTTTGTTAATGTCCCGGACCACAGTTTCCCACCCAACCTTACTTCCGTTGCCTTTATTTCCCCTGAGGAGAACGCCTCATGGGCATATCCCTTTATCTCCGCTAACGCCATATTTAGGGAACTCGTTGACCTGTCTATTTCTTGCATTCATACGGAAACCAACAGCCACGAATACGGAGACCCGATTCCCATTCCCTGGTATTGGGGCCATGACAACAACGAGTATGACCTCACTACCTTCCTAATGGACCACCAAAAGCCAAACACACCGGCTTTTTCAAAGCTCAATGCACTCCGCCCTGGACACTTCTGGATTTGTGACAGCCAAGCCCACGCCACCCTTCCTGCACACGCCATAGGACGCTGCACCCTTGGCTACGTCCAAATTGAGGGAGGAGGCATCTACTCCTATGCGAGAGACGAACATCCCCGCTTCACCCATCGACAAAAACGTGGATCTTGGGACATTTGGAAGTCAATTGTGGGCTGGTTTAGTAAAACTGCACAGGCTGTGGTCACATTTAACCCCGTAGGCAATTTGATTTTGCAAGAGGAAGTTCGAGCCCTTGGCATTAGCATTGAAAGACTTGGCAATAAGACTGCTACTGCCTTACTTCTTACTAATCAAAGGTAGAAGAAATGTGCGTGTATGTAATGCAAAACCGTTTAGCTTTAGATTATTTGTTGTTAAAGGAATCTGGGTTTTGTCGTTGGTTAGGCAACAGCTACCCTCAGTTTGCAGGTAAATGTTGTAAGGAAATTAAATCTATTGAGCAAAATGTAACACAGATTATTGATGATATCGAGGAGGTTGCTAAGAAGGCCAGAGAGTCTGTTTCTTGGTGGGAGAACATATTCGGCTAGGTCCCTTCCATATTTGGCTTTGGGGGATTAAGACCGTTTTTCTGGTCCCTTTGTGTCATATTGCTGGCTGTTAGCTTTGTGCTGTGCTTGGTTTGCAGCATTGTAAAAAACTTCACAAACCGCATCTCCGCCCTACCTGTCTCCACGCCCGAACAAGAGGGGCTGCTTGCCTTTGAGGAAGCAGAGATGGACGAGGAGGTGGAGGTCTAGGTCTTCCCAGACGTGGCCATGGCCACGGAGGCATGTTAGAGAAAAGAAACTGCTCCCCCAGTAAAAAAGTTTGGCCAGGCCGCTCTTGCTATAGTGGGCTGCAGTACTCTTGAGAGAAACCGGCCACACCCTTCCTGCATACCATTGCCTTTAGAAAAAGGGAAGGTGTGAAAAGGGGAAAATAGCCTCAGACTCTCCCACCCTTCACCTTGGCTTGAGAACTGCGGGGCTTACCTGGTCGCATGAAACCTGCACAGTTTCGGCCCAACCCCTGGGACACAGACCCCCCCACTTGGTGACCATTGGGCCATATATGGTAATATGCAAGCGCAGAAAGCGATGTGCAGATTTGGGGATAAATACCCATGGCACAGTTCGCTCTAGGAGGTCTTCGCAACACACGTACCACCGTCGTGTGCCTTCTATACTTCAAAGCGCTGCCGGCCTGATCAACCGACCAGCCACCTCCCCGACTCTCAGGCGTAACCAAGGCCTTAGCGAACCGATATCTTTGTAATGTTCCGTGTGCTGTGTAAGTTGGTATGTATGATTTGATTTTTTCCTGTTGTATAAGCTTAGTGTTGTAGTTGTTTTTGGGTAGTACATAAGAGTTTGTAGTTATCACTGTTATTTTATTACTGTAGCTGGATATTTTAAGATTAGAGACTATTCCCCTTGCCATTCCCATCCTTATATCTCTGACACGTTTTACTAGAAACCATAGAATAAATACTGTAAATTCATTATTAACACGGTCTATTAAAAATCTTAGAATAAATACTATAAATTCACCACTGTCATAAATAAATAATTTTTATTTGATAAAACTGTCCACCTGGTTCTGTCCTTCCCCCCTTGGGTATTCATCATCGGACCTGTGATTCTCGCGACAATTATCATAAGGTAAAGGAGGCCATACTGGACCAAACGGGGGTGACACCGGAGACCTACCGATGGCGGTTTAGAGCGATACTGACCGGACGAACAGCCGCAGGCAGTGGTCCAGCGACTCCAGGATATAGCGGGGCAGTGGCTTGAGCCCGAGAAGAAATCTAATATGCAGATAGTGGAGATGGTCGTATTAGATCAATTTTTGCAGATCCTTCCGAGCGACAGCAGGACCTGGGTGTGACGACACCAACCGTCTACCCTCGGGGAAGCCGTCGCTATTATGGAAACTTACCTACCTGTGGAAGGATGGGAAGAAAGAGGACGGGAGCACCGAGAGCCCACGGAAAGGAAAGGTGTAAGTGACTGGGCCCAGCCTAGCCAAGGGCGTGGGGGACAAGGGGCCGCGGGCCTGTCGAGCGGAGGACCAGGAGACGGCACCCAGCGCAGTCCAGAAGAGCCAAGAAGACGGGAAGGGAGAGGGGAGACCCCACCCTAGCACATGCCTGGGAGCAAGGGGGCACCCTGGAAGAGGAAGCCCGTCAGGAGGGGCAGGCCCAGCCGTCCCCCAGGTTCAAGGTAAGGGTGGAACGGCTATACTGGGTAGAGAGCTGGGGGAAGTGTGGCAGCTCCTAATACCTAGGCAGTTCCAGAGACAGGTCCTGGACTTGGCCCATGCGAATCCCTGGGCTGGGCACCTAGGACACGAAAAGACTATACAATGAATTACCGAACGCTTTTATTGGCCCAGGATCCACAGGGATGTGAGAGACTTCTGTGAGTCCTGCCTGGAGTGCCAGCGGGCTGGCCCGGGGACAGTGGCCCGGGCCCCCTTAATCCCACTACCAGTCGTGGACATGCCCTTTAGGTGGGTTGCTATGGACCTGGTAGGCTCCATAGAGAAATCACGGTGAGGAAACCAGTACATTCTGGTGTTAATAAATTATGCCACCCATTACCATCCACAAACCGACGGCTTAGTTGAGCGTTTCAACAAAACCCTAAAAGGCATGCTCAGGCGTTTTGTAGAGATAGACCCCAGGGACTGGGATGTATTCCTACTGGCCCTACTGTTTGCAATTAGAGAGGTCCCTCAGGAGTCTACGGGTTTCTCCTCTTTCGAGCTGTTGTACGGGTGGCAGCCTAGGGGGATATTAGATCTTCTGAAAGAAACTTGGGAGGAGCAGGGCTCACAGGTGAAAGGGATGGTCCCTTACATTATAGACCTGAGGAAAAGGTTGCAAGCAGTGGGGGAGATAGCCAGGGAAAATTTGCTTCGGACCCAAGAAAAACAGGCCCTATATTATAATTGGGGTGCCAAGACCCATACATTTTAACTAGGGGAGAGAGTACTTCTGCTCTTGCCGTCATCAGACTCGAAACTGTTAGCAAAGTGGCAAGGCCCCTATGAAGTCCTACGTCAGGTTAGCCCTGTGGACTATGAGATAAAGTTGATGGACAAGCGCAGAAGGACCCAGGTATATCACGTAAATTTGCTTAAGAAGTGGAGACCCCGGGAGGGAATGTTAATAACACTCCAGCCCTCAGAACCCGAATTAGGACCATGGGGAGGTGATACAGCCATGGCAGGGGACGTCACTGGGAGCTGACTTGACAGACCGGCAGAAGAACGAGATAAGGGAACTGCTGCAAGAATTCACGCATATCCTTTCAGCCCAACCAGGAAAAACTCTGGTAATGAGTCATCATATCCATACAACACCAGGGCAGAAGGTACGTGAACCTTTGAGACCCCTCCCGAGGAAGTTGTAGGAGCCCGTGCAGGAGGAAATACGGAGAATGCTGCAGATGGGAGTAATTCGGGAGTCAAGGAGTGAATGGAGAAGCCCGATAGTCTTAGTCCCTAAGGTGGACAGGTCCCTGCGATTCTGTATTGACTTCTGGAAAGTTAACACCATCTCACGCTTTGATGCATACCCCATGCCACGGGTTGTCGAGCTGACAGAGAGGTTAGGCGGGGCACGGTATCTGTCCACAATCGACCTCACAAAAACGTACTGGCAGATCCCTCTCACTCCAACATCTCAAGAGAAGACAGCCTTTGCCACCCCATTTGGACTGTATCATTTTATAACCATGCCATTTGGATTGAAGGGGGCAGCAGCCATGTTCCAGTGGTTGATGGACAAGATATTGCAGGACCACCGCGAGTACATGGCTGCGTATATAGACAATATTATTATCTATAGCACCTCTTGGGAGAGGCATGTGCAGCATATTAGAGTGATTCTAAAAGCTCTGGCAGAAGCGCAGCTGACGGCAAAGCCCCGTAAATGCGCTTTTGGGAAAAAGGAGGTAGCATATTTGGGGTATATAGTAGGCAACGGAAAGTGGACAAGGTAGAGGCGGTGAAAGCCTATAGGACACCCACCACTAAGAAGCAGGTAAGACAGTTTTTGGGGTTAGCAGGGTAGTACAGACATTTCATACCTCACTTCGCCACAGTAGCCACCCCATTGACGGATCTTGCGAAGGGGGGGCAACCCCAGAGGATACACTGGAATGAGCGGTGCGAACACGCCTTTCGGACCTTGAAACACTGGTTGACCCAGGCACCGGTGTTAGCACAGCCGGACTTCACAAAACCATTCATTGTCCAGACAGATGCGTCGGATGTAGGACTGGGGGCAGTGCTTTCCCAGGAGCAAGAGGGGGCTGAACACCCCATTTTGTATATTAACTGGAAACTGTTACCACAGGAGTGACAGTACGTGACCATCGAAAGAGAAGCCTTGGCCGCTAAGTGGGCAATAGAGACACTCCGGTATTTCTTATTAGGAAACCCCTTCCAGCTGGTCACTGAGTACTTCATCTGTCACTAGGTTACCTCTCTCATCCAGTAGCGGCCCCACACCCTCTCTGATCACCTTCTTCTTGCTAACATGCCTGTAGAAACCTTTCTTGTTACCCTCACATCCCTTGCTAGTCAGAATTCTAATTGCGCTTTCGCCTTCCTGATAACACCCCTGCATTCTTGAGCTATACATTTAAACCCCTCCCTAGTCATCTGTCCAAGTTTCCACTTCTTCTAAGCTTCCTTTTTGTGCTTAAGTTCACCAAGGATTTCCCCAGTAAGCCAATCCGATCTCCTACCATATTTGCTTCTCTTGCTGCGCATCGGGATGGTTTCTTTCTGTGCCTTCAATAAGGCTTCTTTAAAATACTGTCAGCTGTCCTGGACTCCTTTCCCCTTCATGTAAGCATCCCAGGGGATTCTTCCCATCAGGTCTCTGAGGGAGTCAAAGTCTGCTCTTCTGAAGTCCAAGGTGTGTATTTTACTACTCTCTTTTCTTCCTTTGGTCAGGATCCTGAAATCTACCATCTCATGATCACAGCCTCCCAGGTTGTCACCCACCTCTACTTCCCCTGTTAGTTCCGTCTTGTTTGTGAGCAGCAGGTCAAGCTGCTCACGGCCCCTGGTCGGATCCTTCAGGACTTGTACCAAGAAGTTATACCCAACATTCTCCAAAAACTTCCTGGATTGTCTGTGTACTGCTGTATTGGTCTGCCAACAGATGTCAGGGTGCTTAAAGTCCCCCAGGAGAACCAGGGCCTGCAACCTGGAAGCTCTCTCAGTTGTCCAAAGAAAGCCTCATTCACTTGATTTGGCGGCCTGTAGCAGACACCAACCACAACATCACTGCTGCTGTTTGCACCTCTAAACTTAACCCATAGACTCTCAACAGGCTTTTCTCCCTCTATATACTGGAGTTCTGAGCAATCATAGTGCTCTCTTACATACAGTGCAACTCCTCCTCCTTTTCTCCCCTGCCTGTTCTTCCTGAACAGTTTATACCCTTCCATGACAGCGCTCCAGTCATGAGAGTCATCCCACCATCATCTTGAACTCCACTGCCCTTTAGCCACAGAATGTTTACAAGTAAACAGATGCTCCCCTCCTACCTGCAAACCCCAAGAACTTTAAATCCATTTCCCGTGTCTGTGGCATATTCTATGTGGTCCTCATGGCATCTTCTTAGGGAAGCAGGGGTGGTGGCTCTTGATCCAGACTAAGGATGTTAAAGACTAGTCGATTATTGGATAGTCTGTCAACTAGTCAATTCCCACCCGCCTCTGTAGATAGAAGCAGCAAAGGGGTTGGGGGGTGGGAAGGGTGCTTCCAAGTAGCAGCACTGCATAGCGGCGATGCCATTTTGAAACCCCAAGGTGGCTGCTGCACAGCTGATCACACTACTCATTGAGCACGTTACATAAAACATTATAAAACTGTGTGGTCTACACCTTGAGTTGCCCCACACTAGAGAAGAGGGGAATTCTACCCCTTTCTTTGGCGAGCTGTTTCATAATCTATTAGAGCTGGAGGTTTTCCTGACATTTCCCCTATGTTTTCTTTTTCATCCTAGTTATATAAACCCATTCTATCACCATAAACAGTTATTTTTCCGTCTTGAGGTGAAATCCTGGGTCCATTGAATTCTCTATGGCAAAACTTCCATTGACTTCAAGAGGGCTGAGATTTTACCCTTAGGCTATGTCTACACTATAAGGTTTTTGTGTAAAAACCCACAGAGCGTCCACACCTCACGAGCATTTTTGTGTAAGAAAATCGACAGTCAATCGACAGAACAGAGGGCTTTTTTGCAGTGTAGGTAAACCTTCTTCTATGAGGCATAACTCCTTTTTGTACTACAGCTCTTGCACAAAAGGCACGTGTGGATGCTCCACAGGGGTTTCTTGCCCAAAAAGAGCCTATCAGAAAAAGCACAGGTGCTCTGATGGCCATTCTGTGAATGGCAATCAGGACTTTCTTGCACAAGAGCGTCCATGCAGTGTGGATGCGCTCTTGTGCAAAAGCACATCACTTTGAGGTCCAGACAAGATCTCTTCTGCAAAAGGCTTCTTGTGCCAAAACCCTGCAGTGTAGACAAAGCCCTAGTGTTTATCTTTCTAATAGTGACAAACAGTTACGATTACAAAGACTTACTACTTTCGGTGGTTGTTTATCCAAACTGCATATAGCGAGCTGTTTTAATGTTTCTCCATAAATTAGTCCCCTATATTCAAAGGCTATAGAAAGGAAGTGTTTCTCCCAAAATGTTGCTCAAAGTTTCTTTTGGGACAGAGGTGGTTCTGCAAGAATACTATATAAGGCAGGCCTGGGCAAAATATGGCCCCCACTGGATCCAGCCTACAGAGGCAGCGGGGAGCCCCAAGCAGGCTCCCCAGCTTGCCCTGCAGCCCAGCACGCTGTGCAGAAACACGACTACAAGGCTCCATTTCTGTTTTGAAACTGAAGGGGCCGGGGGGAGTTTTAGGAGTTGCCCTGCCCCCAGCACATTCCCACAGGGAGCTAAGAAGAACCAGGCTCCCTCTCCTAGGCTCAGTTATTCAGGAAGCACATGGCCAGGTAGGCTGGGAAACATTTTAAGCTCTGCAGGCAGGCAGGCTGGTTTGGCAGCTGTCAAGTAAGTCCTTTAGCCACGGCCTGCTTCTGGCACCCCAGCCCTTTCCTGTTCCAACTCTCTGCCCCTCCCCCCCCCCCCCCACTGCACATACCCAAACCCTCTGCACCCCTCTTACAACCACACCCCCTCCCAGATCTGGCACCCCAATCTCCTGCCCCAGATCACAATCCCCTCCTACCCTAGGTCACATCCCAAACCCCTGTCCTAGGTCACAACCACCTGCCTCACCCAACTCCCTCCCTGACTCCAGTCTCCCTCCTGCACCCCAGTGGAATGCTCCAGTGGGAGGGGGAATTGGCAGCAGGGGAGAATTCAGCTCCATATGAGAGCACAAGCAGCACACTGATAGAATTGTTAACCTGCCCCTAGCCCCATAAGAGTAACCCTAATAAATGAGCATACCCCAGAGTATTGGGCACATCTGGTAACACTCTCCAGCCCGGTCCCAGGCAGCGATGCCCCATTACCTGGCTGCTGTCTGTTCTCCAGGAGTCCATTGGCATCAACATGTGGCTCCTGCAGCGGCACTTGGCTCTTGGCGCTCCCAGCTGTTTCCCTCATGGTCTCTCAGCCGCGCTCAGGCTGGGGAGAATGCTGCAGGCACTGGGCTGGGCTCGGCTCCTCTCTGGTGACGGGCCTGATCCAGCAGCAGCAAAGCGCAGCCAGGTGGGTCCTGGCCCCGGCTCCTTCCCTGCTCTGGGCTCCCCGGCCGAGCTGGAAGCTGAGACAGAACAAGGGGCACAGGTCAGGGGCAATGTTCCCTTTCATTCTTTTTCCATTCATGTGCAGAATCAATTTTGTTCTGTGCACCAAGGCATGTGGGGATGTGCACCACCAGCAGGAACAGATACTGCCGGCTGTGTAATTTCTAGTCAAACCTTAAGTTTAACCAGTTAACTGATTAAAAGGAAGCGGGCAGGGTTGCTGAGCTTGAGGGTCACTGAGCTGGAACACACACCCCCATCACGGGCAGGGACTGCTCCAGTCTAGCTGCTTCCTGCCCCCTGCGTGGGACGGCCATTTCCAGTCCCACGTAGGACGGGGCTGGCAGCTCCAGTAGCCCTCTGCATATTCCAGGCTGCAGGCAGAGGACGGCTCCCGGGTACCCATCACTTATTAAGGGTGAGACTTATGGATAACCAGTTTCCCATTTACATCGCTAGTGACACCCAGCTCAGCTCACAGGGGACACTGCTCAGAAGTTTGGCAGGGGGCGGGGATTTGTGGTTTCTCAGTCCCCGCCCAGCATCTAACCCAGGCCTGGGCCAGATATGGCCCAAAGTCTTGCCCCAAAGCCCTGCACGCCTGCCAGAAACACAGCAGCAGGGCTCCATTTGTTTTAAAACTGGAGGGGAGGGGGAAATTTTAGGAGCCGCCCCACCACCAGCACATTCCCATTGGCCGGTTTCTGCCAGAAACCAGCCATTGGGAGCTGCTTGTTGGAATAACAGGCAGCTGAGGATAACCACACCCCCTCTCATTGGCCAAGTTGTTCCTGAAGCACATGGCCAGGCAAGCAGGCTGCTGGCTGGGAAACATTTTAAGTCTGCAGGCAGGCAAGCAAGTCTCTTGGCCCAGCCCCTCCCTGCCCCAACCCTCTGCCCTGCTCCACCCCCCACTGCACATACCCAAACCCTCTGCACCCCTCTTGCACCCATACCCCTCTAGCACCCCAATCTCCTGCCCCAGATCTCAATCCCCTCCTACCTAGGTCACATCCCAAACCCCTGTCCTAGGTCACAACCACCTGCCTCAGCCAACTCCTCCCAGACTCCAGTCTCCCTCCTGCACCCCAGTCCCTTACCCCAAGCTCCCCTCTGCACCCAACCTCCATCCCAGACCCCACAGCTCCTCCATTAATATCATGGAAGAGTGCAGCCCTCGACCACTTTCCAAAATCTTGGAGTGGCCCCCTGTCACAAATTATTGCCCACTCCTGGTATAAGATCATGTGTATACAAGTGTTTCTATACTGGATATGCGTGAACTAGTCAGAAATAGTTTGAAGGAGGCAAAAATAGTGCTAGTTGATGATACCTGAAGATGTGAAAACAAAACTACCATTGAATAAAAGTATCAAACACTAGGTAAAGATCAAAAGGTATCTGAGGTTACATCTAGACTACACGCTTTTTTCAAAAGAAGATTTTTCAAAAGATTCTTTTGAAAAAAAAGCATCGAGATTGCATTACGCTTTTTCAAAAGAGAGCGTCCAGACTGCCTGGCCGCTCTTTTGAAAAAAACAGCACCCGGAACCGCTTCTGTCAGGGCATGGGGGCAGCATTTACTTCCTGGTACTGCTGCCTGCCCTTTGCAGAGACATGTGCTTAAAGGAACCCCCCTGGACAGCCGTTTCTCCACTGCTGCTTCAGGCTTGCCTACCTCCTAGAGGGAGAGCAAAGCTGCTGCAGAGCTTGCTCTGGTTGCTCTGCTTTCTTGGACACCACAGCAGTTTGTTTCCTGGCTGGTTTTTCTGCTTTTCATTGGGGTTTTTTTTTTTTTGGCCATGGAGCCAGAGCTGCCCTGGACAGCTCTGCTGCCCACACAGCCATGCTGCAGCTTCTGCTGCATTTTCATGACACCGTCATGATGCTTCTGCCCCATATGGACCCAGACCAGAGCTATGAAACCTTTGTCCGGGATGCAGGACCAATGCCCTTGCCTCCAAACTTTTTTGGGGACTGGCGGTTTTGGAGGCATGAGACGAGTTCGGACAGGTGGGACCGGCTTGTCATGGAGCTGTGGGACGACCAGCAGTGGCTCTGCAACTTCCGGATGAGGAAGGCCACATCCCAGGAGCTGTGTACCTGGCCCGCCCCAGCACTCCAAAGATAGGACACTCACCTGCGGCCTGCCATCCCCCTGCAGAAGCAGGTCACAATAGCTCTGTGGAAGCTGGAAACACTCGACAGTTACTGCTCGGTGGGACACTAGTTTGGTGTGGGGAGGTCTACCATGGGGGGCTGTTTTGATGGAGGTAAGTCACTTTTGGGGGACAGTCCCTGCTGAGTGGAGGGGCTGAAAAAGGGAGACTGACAAGCAAGGGCACGGGGGAGTGTGGGATAGAGTGGGAGGCAGCTCCTTGACCAACCCTGTGCTGATGCGGAGGAGGGGGGCATCCTGACAAGGGGAGTGTGGGGGTGGGTGGGTTCTCCTCCCAAGGTCTCAGGTACCCTGTCTAACTCCCCTGGGTTTTGTCTGTCTATTTGTCTATTTCTGCAGGTGGTGAGGGCCATCAATGCGGAGCTGCTGCAGAGGCTCATCCATCTGGGAGACCTGGACTCCATCGTTGCCGGTTTTGCTAGGCTTGGCTTCCCTGACTGCGGAGGAGCCCTCCATGGGACACACATCCCGATCCGCACACCGCCCCATCGAGCAGCCCAATTCATTAACCACAAGGGCTCCTTTTATATGCCTGGTCGACCACCGTGGACATTTTATGGACATTTGTGTCGGGTGGTCGGGGCAATTCCTACCTCTACCGCAGGCTGCAGGCAGGAACGTTTTTCCTGCAGTGGGACCTCGCTCTTGGGGACGTGCAGATGCCGGTGTGCATCATGGCCGATGTGGCCTACCCCCTAATGCCATGGCTTATGAAGCCCTACACCAGCCACTTGGATGCGAGCAAGGAGCTATTTAACACACATCTTAGCCAGGCTCGCATGCAGGTGGAATGCGTGTTCGGCCATTTGAAAGGGAGGTTTCATTGCCTACTCACAGGGCTGGAAATAGGGGAATGCAACATCCCTGAGGTGGTGGTCGCCTGTTGTGTTCTCCATAACCTCGTGGAGAGAAAAGGGGAGGCCTTTCTGCCAGGGTGGGGGACAGGTGCTGATGGTGAGGGGAAGCAATTCAAGCAGCCCCAGACAGCTGCCATCTGCCAGGCTCACAAGTCTGGTCTTCACATCCGGGAGGCCAAGAGGGAGAGATTCTCTGAAGGAACCCACTGACTCTTCCCCAGGGCCTCCCCCGTGGGGGGTTTGGCCTGGCCCACCCATACCTTTCCCTCCACAACCCTCACCCTGACCCTCTTTCCATAAAGAATACAGAAACACCAGGTTTTGTTTGAAAACATAAATTGGTTGTTTATTAGAAACAAGATCTTTAAGGAAAATGTGCAAAAAAACCCAACCCCAAAACCCCTTTCTCTTTTTACTGTTCAGATGTTTATAGAAAAGCAAAATCTTTCAATCAAAAAAAATATTTTGTGACATGACCAAACTGTTCTTTAACTGGGATAGTAGGGGGGCTGAAAACCTGGAGAGGGGAGGGGGGGGCTCAGGTAAGCCAGTGCTT
Organism: Rafetus swinhoei; assembly: GCA_019425775.1. Taxonomy (NCBI): domain Eukaryota; kingdom Metazoa; phylum Chordata; order Testudines; family Trionychidae; genus Rafetus; species Rafetus swinhoei. Next base: position 14,253,962 of record CM033444.1, on the reverse strand, counting down.
CCCTGATCACAGGGTCCTGCCGACTTGCGTCCTGGCACCACCATGGCCTTGGGGTCAGGTGGAGCGAGAGACAGTCACGTGCTGAACAGGAGGGGGAGCAACAGTTGGGTCTGTGAGGGCTGGGGAACAGGGGGCTGGGGGAGAAGGGGGGCCAAGGGAGGAAGGGGGTGGTGGTGGGCAAGCGGGGTTTGGGGGGGCAGGATCCTGGTGTTCAGGAGGAGCAGTGCCAGTAATGGGCAGGCAAGGACCTCCCGCACAGTGGCACAGATTGAACTGTGGTGCTGGACCAGCTCTTCCAGCAGCCTGTTGTGCCACTCGGCCTCTGCCTCCGTCCTCTTCTGAAGAGTCCTGTTGAGGTCCTGCAGGGCCGCTATGTGCTCTTTCAGCAGGTCCATGTAGACACGCCAGTGCCTGCGGGTGCCACATGTCCAGGATGGTGGTGGGGCAGGTATGGTGCTACCCTCTTGCATGGGGGTCCTGCTCTGGAGGAAAAGAGGAGGACACAATCATGTATGTGAGCACCCACTGTCCCCGAGGGCACGCCCTCGCTGTAAGGGGCCCTCCTTTGGACAGGAGACTCAGAGGTTCTGCACTTGACACCGTGTGCGAGTTGGGCAGCAGCCTGAGCATCACAGGCCCCATAGTGCCAATGGGACCATATGGGCCTCCACCCTGCCAACCCAGCCGTGTGTGTGCTGCGAATGGCTCCTGGCACCACATGTCGCACACCCACGTGTCATACCCTGCCGGTGCACGTGGCTGCATATGCACGGCCAGCTGCACACTGTCCAGGCTGAGCATTACATGTCGCTTGCACATCTGCCAGTGTGCACCAGCCTCCACCGCCCTGTGCGTGGTGAAACCTCACAGCACTCACCTGATGTTCCCTCACCAATTTCCGAGGATGCCTGGAAGGCCTCAGGTCTGGAGGACCGGCTCCTGGGAGAAGGTCGCTACTGTTTCTTCCTCCTCCACCTCCTGTTGCAGCTCTCCTGTCCCTCCTTCCTGCTCGTGCTCCCTCAGAGGTTGGTCCAAAATGTGGTGGGGTAGCCCAGACTCCACAAGACTCAGTGGAGTCTGGGCTTCCCCACCACCCAGAATCTGGTCCAGGTCTGCAGAATATGGGCAGCTCTGTGGGGGCTGCCCCAGAGTGGGAGCTCTGGTCTTGGACCTTTGCATACTCCTGCTGCAGTTCTTTTACCTTGGCCCTCACTTGGTTCAGGGTGCGGGGGTGATGCCCTTTCCTGGCCAGTCCCTGGGCCATGTGCTCATGTATGTCTGCGTTCCTGCAGCATGACTGCAGGCTCTGTAGGGATTCCTCCTCAGACCAGAGCTCCAGGAGATTTTTTATTTCAGGCCCTGACCAGACTGGTGCCCGCCTTTTGGAGCCCCTGGGTGGGTCCTCTTCACTGTCCCTAAGGACCAGGGGGGCTTGAGGCTGGGACATGCTCTGGCTGGCTTCCTGACAGAAATGCCTGTCTGGGTGCCTGTGCTTTTAAGAGGCTGCAGACAGGAACCATAGAGGTCCTCAACATGTAGATGGACTGTCCACCGGGGCTTCTTCCTGGAGGCCCTTTTTTTCAGATCTCTGTCGAAAAAGGCGTTATTCCTTGTAAAACGAGGTTTACTGCCGTTGACAAAACTGCTGTGTTCTTTCGATTTAACGTTGACAGAATGTGGCCGCAGTCTAGACACAGGAAAAGATTTTTGGAAAAAAGGCCACTTTTTGGAAAAAACCCTGCAGTCTAGACACACCCTGAATCGGAGTGGATCCCCATCCAGTTTTGAGAAGCCTCCACTATCATCAAATCTGTACCAACTGGTGATTTTCCACAACTTGCCTTGCTCACCCTTTTGTAATTAGCTCTTTTTGATCTGGTATAAGGTCCAGTAGTTTTCTCTACGGCACTTCACTTTTACTGCAGTTGTGAAAAGCCTTGGTTGGCAAAGCCAGTAGTGGTGAAGTATTGAGTGCCTGGCTAAGAATTCGAATTTCCTGAAATGTAACAGAGACCTCTGTGGTTTTTTGTTTGGGTTTTTTTTGTTTTGTTTTTTGTAAGCTATTACAAAAGCTATTATTAGTGTAGCTAGACCCTTTTGTGTTGCACAATGGTGGCATTGCAAGAGGTGAGTTATGCCGCTGGAATGAAAGCCAGGGAGGTGGTGATACCGGCTTGCAAAATAAAATAAAAAGTAAAAATAAACGTTACTGAAATCCACTGCTGGCAGTGGTCAAAGTGCTCAGAGTGACCTGTGCAGCATGGGTGAGGTGTGTGTTTCTGTTGCATGAGTGGAAAGGAGGCTGGGGGAAATGCCCAGTGTGGAAGCAGCAATGCAAATGCAGTGCTCGCGTTAGCACGTCACTACTGTACTTACTGTCAGAGTTGTTGACTCAAGTCCCACGACTTGAACTTGAGTCCAACTTAAGTTGCCTAGGTGACTCGACTTGAGACTCGACTCAGGTTCATTGTTTGTGACTTGAGACTCGACTTGAGACTTGCTAATTTTGTTAAATCGACTTGGTGAAAAAATTGTCCGAAAATGCCGATACTGATGGCTTGTACAAAAGTGACTTGACATTTTTTAAATTAAGACTTGAGATTCAACTTGGGACTTGACTCAAAAGTGACTTTAGGGACTCGAGACTTGAACTGTACTGACTTGAGACTCGACTTGGACTTGACAATGACGTGAAGAAAACACTGCTTACTCTTGCCTCAACAGCTGCACTTTCCTGCCTTGCAGTTGAAGTAGCCAGTTTCCATAAATGCCTTTTCCCAGTCAGCACACGAGCGCCGCTCCCCGCCTTTCCAGAGGCATTGTTACGAGACAGCCTTGCAAAGAGCCGGCTGGCTGGCGGGCTGGCTGCCCTGTGACGGCGGGGGACGGGACTCTATATAATGGAGCGGAGCCAGCGGACTTCTGAGAGCCCAGGGCACCGCGCCGCTGCATTCACCTCACAGTTCCCGGCGCGAGGGGCTGGCGCGGAAAGCAGCCGGGAAAGGCGCTTCTCCTCCTGCCTGCTGTTCTGGTGGGATCCTTAGGGCGGGGCTGACCCCCCGCTTTTTTATTTTTGCGCTGCCTTTAATCGGACCCTCGCTGCCTTCCCCAGCTGGCGCCTCGGAGGAACCGGTGAGTTTGCGAAGACGCGCTTGCTCCTGCGCGGGGCTCTGTGTTTGCAGCCTTTGGGGCGCACCTCGGGTGGCCCCTGGGCTCCCGGGCTGGCTTAGCGGGCATGTGGGGCGACGGCAACGACCCAAACTGAGCAGAAGCACCAGCAGCTTGGGTGCCTAAGGCGCTCTCTACCTGCCTGGTTCCGTTCCTCCCCGCGCGTCCCTCCTGCCCCCCAATAGCGAATCCACCGGGTGGGGTTGGGGCCCTGGCGCCGCGCCGCTTTCTCCTGCCCTTCCCCTGCGGTGTAGCGGCGCAAGCAGCTGCCTCTGGGCATTCCAGAGACTATGTGTTGGGGGCTAACTTGGTTGGGGGCTAACTTGGTAAGATCTCAGACTTACTGCGGAGAGTCCTCTGAAAACATCCACTCGGTGTGCAGCCACAGCCGAAAAACAAACAGGATGTTAGGAATCATTTCAAAAAAGGGGATAGAGAACAAGACAGAGAATATCTTATTGCCTCTGTACAAATCCATGTTACGCCCACAGCTGGAATCCTGCCTACAGATGTGGTCACTTCATCTCAAAGATATATTGGCATCGGAAAAGATTCAGAAAGGAGCAACAAAAATGATGAGGGGTTTGGAACAGGTACCATATAAAGAGAGATTTAAAAGAGTTGGACTTTTCAGCTTAGAAAAGAGGACACTAAGGGGAGGGAGATATAATAGAGATCTATAAAATTATGACAGATATGGAGAAAGTAAATAAGGATAAGTTATTTACTTGTTCTCATAATATGAAAACTAGGGGCCACCAAATGAAATTAATAGACAGCAGGTTTAAAACAAACAAAAAGGAAATTTTTCTTTACTCAGTGCACAATCAACCTGTGGAACTCCTTGACAGAGGATATGGTGAAGGCCAGGACTTTAACAGGGTTCAAAAAAGAGCTAGATAAATTCATGGAGGTTGGTCCATCAATGGCTATTAGCCAGGATGGGTAGGAATGGTGTCCCTAACCTCTGTTTCTCTGGAGGTGGGTGACAGGAAGGATCACGTGAGGATTACCTGTTGTGTTGCCTCCCTCTGGGGCATCTGGTATTGGCCACTGATGGCAAGACAGGATACTGGGCTGGATGAACCATTGGGCTGATGCAATATGACCGTTAAGTTCTTATGACTAGTCCCACAGCCCCTTAGAGGCTAACAAAATATGTAGATGGTATCACAAGCTTTTGTGGGTACAACTCACTTCTTCAGATAATTGGAACATTAAAAGTCCACATCTAAGAATAAATAAGGGGGGGGGGGGGGGGGGGAGAGAAAAAAAGACAAATAATGAATTGGATTGTACAAGTCACAAGAGGCTGATAAAAACAACTTGCACCTCTAGCAGTACCCATTGTTTGTTTGTTGGTTAAGTCATTAGCATGTGGAAGGTAGTGTGTGTGAGCCAGCCCATATCTTTATTCAATAATTAAGTCTGAGGGGTTTGAATGAGCAGGGTGGGAGTGCAGGGTCTCAGCTGGGGGGGGAGGGGGAACACTTGCTTTCATGCAGCTCCCAGCACCATAGCTCAGGCCCGGCTTTTTAAAATCCAACTCACTTATTTTGCACTAATCACTTGAGTTAACTACAATTAATTGAGAACCTTAATTTTCATGCCATTCTGTAAGCTGAGAGGTTGCCCTCCCCTGCACGGCTGGCCGTGCTCACTTTTGGTCCCCTACTCCAAAAAGATGCAGCGGATATGGGGAGATTTCCAAGCCAGGCAGTGAAAATGATTAGAGCCCCTGAAAGGTTCTGTGTAAAGACAGACTGAACAGATTGGGACACATCCTGCTGCCAGCAGACAGCCCCAGCAGGCCAGCGTTACACATGGCAATGAATAAGTGGTTACGCACTGGGGTCTCCAATGGCATAGGGGACCTACCCCAGCAGCTCTTCTCCAGTGATGTAGCCCACGCGGGGTGTGATGCAGGAACCAGAGCTGGAGCAACCAATGCCTGGAGGGGACGGCACCGAGGCTGGTCACAGCGGCAGTAGCATGTGGACACTGATGTGGTGATGTCATTCTGTATAACTTAACCCCCCCCCCCAACAATCTTTAATCACTCACAGCTTCAAATGTATTTCATATAAACCTCATTCTGCATTTGTTTCTTTTCCTCAAAGTAAATTGATACAGTCAAGACCTAGTCAATTGACCAGGTTCCATGATGAGAGCTATTAAGAATTTAGAGCTTCAGAGGGATAGCCGAGTTAGTATGTAAACAGGAAAAATTTAAAAAACAACAAATATTCTGATAGCACGTGAAAGACTAACAAAAAATGTAGATGGTGGTATGAGATTTGTGGGCACAGCCCACTTCTTCAGATGACTGGAGTGTGGGCTGTGCCCACGAAAGGTCATGATACCATTTACATATTTTGTTAATCTTTAAAGTGCTACTAGATTATTTGTTGTTTTTTAAGAATTCAGAGGGAATTGTATTAGTTTCATAGTTGCACTCCAATTTCTGCTGCAAAAGGGAGAAGATGCAATGCAGAAATGGCCTGTGAAAAACTATGTATTTAATCCATATGTGGTATATTACATCTAGGTAATAGTATTTAGAAATTGAATTGGTGTCTAACCAGGGCTCACAACAACCGGGAGGGAGAGGGGAAGGACAGCAGCCCCAGTGCCCAGTGATTTAAAAGCACCCTGGCCCTGTAAATCATTGCTAGCACACTGGGTGGTGTGGGATGGGTGGTGCTGAAGGGAAGGGAATGTGAAAGGCCCCTCTGGACCACTGGCAGGCACAGAGGCAGCCAAGTCTGACACCGTGAACCCCCATCTATCAGGATTAGTTCCCCCTGTAACCATACATGGATGGGTAGCAAAAACTGAGTGAAGCCAAAACTGTAAGGATACGTCTACACTGCAGGTTTCTTGTGCATGAACTATTTTGTGCAAGTGTTCTTGCACAAAAATTCTTGTGCAAGAGCACATGCACACTGTCATGTGCTTTTGCACAAGAGCATCCATGGCAGTGTGGATGCTCTCTTGCGTAAGACAGCTCTAATGGCCATTATAGCCGTAGGGGTTTCTTGTGCAAGAAACCGCTGTTGCCCATCCACACTGCCTTCTTGTTCAAGAGGGCTTGTTCCTCATGGGGAGAAGAATAACTCTTGCAAAAGAAGCCCTCTCTTCTGTTGCTTTACTGTAAATTTACTTGCACAAGAATGCACGTACAGTGTAGACGCTCTGCAAGTTTTTGCGCAAGAACAGCTGTTCTTGCAAAAGAAACCTGCAGTGTAGACACAGCCTAACTGCTACTGGGAACCGAACTGGAGAGCAGCTGTTTGTGATGCTACACCTGTGCAGGCCGGGAAGCCCAGACAGCATGGGTGGTGCGGCTGTAGGCACTGGGGAAGGAGCGTGGTCTCAGCAGGTCCCAGAAACAGGAGCTGCTCTGCGAGCCCTGCCCCAGCGCAGCAGCTGCACACTTATAGGCTACGTCTACACTGCAGGCTTTTTGCGCAAGAACAGCCATTCTTGTGCAAAAACTTTCAGAGCGTCTACACTGCACACGCATTCTTGCGCAAGTAAGTTTACAGTAAAGTGTAGGAAAACAGGGCTTCTTGTGCAAGAGTTATTCCCCTCCGCATGAGGAATAAGCCCTCTTGCACAAGAACTCTTCCACAAGAAGGTAGTGTAGACAGGCAACAGGGGTTTCTTGCGCAAGAAAGCCCTATGGCTAAAATGGCCATCAGAGCTTTCTTGCGCAAGACAGTGTACACACTGCCATGGACACTCTTGCACAGAAGCACATGGCAGTGTGGACGCGCTCTTGCGCAAGACCTTTTGCATAAGAACTCTTGTGCAAAACAGTTCTTGCGCAAGAAGCCTGCAGTGTAGACGCAGCCATAGGGCGGCTCAGCCCCAGTGCAATCGCTGCCACCCCCCCCCCCCCCCACCAGCTCTTTGCACTTGACCAGCCATTGAGGAGAGCACCAGTCCCAGGGCTGGCAGTGATACTGGGTGTCTGACCCACTTTCCTACACACACGCCACTCGGTGGGCTCAGGCTGGATCCACCAAGCCTGGTCTATGCTGCCATGGGACTGGTGAGTGCGGGTTGGGGGGCGGTAGAGGCAGAAGGGAGTCAGGACCCAGCCCCACCCTGTCCCAGGCTGCAGGGCTCTATCAGGGGCAGGGGGGAGGAAAAAGAGGTGAGGGTGGGGGAGCAGACTCATCCCAAGTGGGGACGGGATCACGTGGACCTCAGCATAATTGGGGGAAGGTTTCAGGGTGCCCAGCCCAGCCCCAGCTGCTTCTCCCTGCTGTGGGGTAGGCACCACTCCGAGCCGAGTCTCGGTGAGCAGCAATCACTGCCCCATCAAAGAGGACGCAGGGTGAGCCCGGGACTGGAACAGGCAAAGTGGCTATAGCTGGAACAGGCAGAGTTGCTGCTGTTCTGGGTCTATGGTTTTCCAGGCAGGTCCCAGCTCAAAGCAGCCACACAGCCCGTATCCAGCAGGGCGGAGTTTCAGTCTAGCACAGTGTTAGCTGTGGTTAGGTCAGGGTGGGCAATAATTTTTGATGGGTTGCACTTTTCAAGATTTTGGAAAGTGGTCGAGGGCCGCACTCTTCAATGCAGGAGGTGCAGGGTCTGGAATGGAGGTTGGGTGCAGAAGGGAGCTTGGGGTAAGGGACTGGGGTGAAGGAGGGAGACAGGAGTCTGGGAGGGAGTTGGGATGAAGCAGGCGGTTGTGACTTAGGGCAGGGGACTGGAGTGCAGGGGATTGGGATGTGACTTAGAGTAGGAGGGGATTGTGATATGGGGCAGGAGATTGGGGTGCCAGATCTGGGAGGGGGTATGGGTGCAAGAGGGGTGCAGAGGGTTTGGGTATGTGCAGTGGGGGGTGGAGCGGGGCAGAGGGTTGGGGCAGAGGGTTGGGGCAGGGAGGGGCTGGGGTGCCAGAAGCAGGCTGTGGCCAAGAGACTTGCTTGCCTGCCTGCAGACTTAAAATGTTTCCCAGCCTGCAGCCTGCTTGCCTGGCCATGTGCTTCAGGAACAACTTGGCCAACGAGAGGGGGTGTGGTTATCCTCAGCTGCCTGTTATTCCAACAAGCAGCTCCCAATGGTTGGTTTCTGGCAGAAACCGGCCAATGGGAAGGTGCTGGTGGTGGGGCAGCTCCTAAAATTTCCCCTTCCCCTCCAGTTTTAAAACAAATGGAGCCCTGCTGCCGTGTTTCTGGCAGGCGTGCGGGGCTTTGGGGCAAGCTGGGGCACCTGCCTGGGGCTCCCCACTGCCTCAGTGGGCTGCATCCAGTGGCTTGCCGGGCCATATCTGGCCCAGGCCTGGGTTAGATGCTGGGCAGGGACTGAGAAACCACAAATCCCCACCTCCCCCGACAAACTTCTGAGCAGTGTCCCCTGTGAGCTGAGCTGGGTGTCACTAGCGATGTGAATGGGAAACTGGTTATCCATAAACCTCACCCTTAATAAGTGATGGGTACCCGGGAGCCGTCCTCTGCCCGCAGCCTGGAATATGCAGAGGGCTACTGGAGCTGCCAGCCCCGTCCTACATGGGACTGGAAATGGCCGTCCCACGCAGGGGGCAGGAAGCAGCTAGACTGGAGCTGCTCCGTGATGGGGGTGTGTGTTTCAGCTCAGTGACCCTCAAGCTCAGCAACCCTGCCCACTTCCTTTTAATCAGTTAACTGGTTAAACTTAAGGTTTGACTGGAAATTACACAGCCGGCAGTATCTGTTCCTACTGGTGGTGCACATCTCCACATGCCTTGGTGCACAGAACAAAATTGATTCTGCACATGAATGGAAAAAGAATGAGAGGGAACATTGCCCCTGACCTGTGCCCCTTGTTCTGTCTCAGCTTCCAGCTCGGCCGGGGAGCCCAGAGCAGGGAGGGAGCCGGGGCCAGGACCCACCTGGCTGCGCTTTGCTGCTGCTGGATCAGGCCCATCACCAGAGAGGAGCCGAGCCCAGCCCAGTGCCTGCAGCATTCTCCCCAGCCCAAGCGCGGCTGAGAGACCATGAGGGCAGCAGCTGGGAGCGCCAAGAGCGAAGTGCTGCTGCAGGAGCCACATGTTGTTGCCAATGGACTCCTGGAGAACAGACAGCAGCCAGGTAATGGGGCATCGCTGCCTGGGACAGGGCTGGAGAGTGTTACCAGATTTTCCCAATACTCTGGGGTATGCTCATTTATTAGGGTTACTCTTATGGGGCTGGGGGACAGGGGGGAGGTTATCAATTCTATCAGTGTGCTGCTTGTGCTTACTTGTGCTCTCATATAGAGCTGAATTTTCCCTGCTGCCAATTCCCCCTCCCAATGGAGCTCTCCTGCAGGAACTAGGTTCCTAAGGATGGGGCTATTCCCATCTTAACCACACACACAGACACTCACACCCACTAACAGAGCACATCTGAGAGGACTGGGTAATCAGCACTCACAAGCTGACCCCTATGTCCCTGGACTCAGCAGGCTGGGTTAACAGCAATGCCACACTGCAGCCTCATGTGCCTTTGGACTCAGTGGGCTGGTTTAACAGCACTTTAAGCTGCCATCCTCATAAGCCCCCAGGTTCAGCACCTCCCCATCCCCAGTCTCACACCACAGTCATTCACTGGTAAACCACGCATTGAGCAAACCCCACAGGATTTGGGGCACTACAGGGATCTTTAGCTTGGGCACAAGAAGCGTTGTTGCAGAGCAAATGGGGAAGCCAAAGCAACACCCCTTGAGGAAGAGTGAGCGAAAGAGAAAGAAAGAGAGAGAAGCAACCAGCTTAACAATGAAAGTTATTTATTTCTGGGTAGTGATAGGGAGCCAAACACACACTTACCCCCTCCCTAACCCCCCTTCCTGATGTAAAATAAAATACATGTATTTCATGAACACAAACTCTCTTTATTTAACAAAACTGGGGGAGGAGGAATGAAGCTCTGGTGAAACTGGGGAAAGGAGGCAAGAGAAGGGAGGAGAGAGAATGGGAGAGGGGAGGGGGAAACCTGGGAGGAGGGAGCTGGAAAGGGGAAGCAAGGGGAAGAAGGGGGAGGGGAAGCTCAGGGCTCAGGGTTGGGGGTCTCGCCGGACCAACTGTCTCCCAGCACCGCGGGTGCAGTGGCCTCAGTGTCCCTGGGGGAGAGGGGGGTGGTGGAGGGTGGGGAGGGGGTGGAGGGAGAAGCAGGAGGGGGAGAAGGAGTGGGAGGAGGAGCGGGTAGCTGGGGAGGCAGCAGGTGCTGGAGCGGCAGGAGGCAGCACACTCTGCACCAGGGTCTGCAGGTGCTGGCAGATGGCACAACCCTGGGCAAGCTGCTGCCGCTGGAGCTGCAGGTCTTCTTGCACCCAGTGCTGGAGGGTGCGGTGCAGGGCTCGCAGTTCCCCATGGAGCTCCTGTCGGTACCCCTCCAGTGCACGGGTGGTCCTGTGGAGTCCTCGGGTGCGGGAGCATGTCCCAGGTGGGGTGGTGCGTCCTGCACACACAGCTGGTGCGGCTGTGGAGAAAGAAGAGAAGTGGTCAGTTATCCCTGGGGACACAGTGGGTGAAGCCCAGCCCCCCGCTGCAAGGTGAGGATGACCGTGCCCTGCACCATCAGAGCCGATTTGCTTGCACACAGGCCATGTTCAGAATGTCCTGCTATCCCTGGGAGTGGGAGCTACCTTGAGACCACACCCATGCCCCTGTGCTGTGTATAGTGTGGGTGAGGTGGGGTGAGATGTCCCCTGCCTCTGTGTAGAGTGGCCTTGTGGAGGGAGGGCGTCCTGCTGTGTCCCACCCCGGAGTCAGGAGATTGTCATGCCTCTTCATACATACACGCGTGTGGCTAACAGGGTAAGGCCTCTGTGTGGCAGCCAGCTGGAGCCACATGCCCAGGGGTGGCATGGCGCATGTTCGCACATGCACAGGTTGCTGAGTGATCCATGGACAGCAAGGCCCACATTCACAGTCCCTGGTTTCTGCCCCTTCCCCCGCATAAGGGGACAGTGACAGCACTCACCTGTTGATGCCTCCCTGGCCTCAGACGACACCAGTAAGAGGCCTGCTGGGACAGCTCGGGGGTCCTGGGTGAGCAGCATGGTCCCTCTGCTCTCCTGGGACCATGACCCTAACCCTAACCCTCCTTCTCCTCCTCCTCGGTGCCCTGGTCAGGGCCCTCTGCCCCAGGGTTGACGACCATTTGGGGGGCAAGGACCGTCCCATAGGGGCAGGTGTCTGTCCCTGTTTGGGAGCTGGCCCTGGCATACACCTGCCGCAGCTTCTTGATTTTCATGCGAACCTGCTCCTGGGTTCTCATGTGGCCTTTGGTGGCCAGGCTGGCAGCTATCCTGACATAGACGGCCGCGTTCCTCCATCTAGTACGGATATCATGGACTTAGGGGGTATCCCCCCAAACCTGAATAAGGTCCATGATCTCCGCCCTGGACCAGGAAGGCGCCCGCCTTCTCCGGGCCCTGGCAGGCTCCTGGGAGCTGGCAGACTGCTCCTAGGGAGCAGTGGAGGGCTGGCTGCCAGTGGCTTGCTGGCTCATGTTTTCGGGTCACTGGGTCAGGGGCAGTGACTGCTGGCTCTGGGCTGGCAGGCTTGGAGCTGGCACAGGCACTATGGCCAGAGTCTACCCCTTTAAGGGCTCCGGGGAGTAGGGGAGGGAGAGAAGTGTTCTTGGTTGAGGCCAGAGTGGCCACCAGGGCACTCTGGGAAGGGCTGGAAGCCCCCTATTTCGAAATAAGTGTCTACACAGCACTTATTTCGAAATAGCAATTTCGAAATTGGCATTATTCCTCGTGGAATGAGGTTTACCAATTTCAAAATTAGCCCTCCGCTATTTTGATTTAATTTCGAAATAGAGGTTGGCTTGTGTAGACGCTAGGAAAGTTATTTAGAAATAACAGCTGTTATTTCGAAATAACTTTGATGTGTAGACATACCCGGTGTGAGAAGGCCTGGGTTCATTAGCATCTAGAGCAGAGATTTCCCATCAGGCAGTGCTGCTCCGCTTTTGGTATCCCATAGTTCTATCTTCAATAGGGTTACCAGGTAGTCTCAAAAAAAATACTGGACACACTTGATGCGGGGAGGAGGGACCGGCCGGGAGGAGAGTGGGGCTGGCCGGGAGGAAGGGGGGTGGCCGGGAAGCTGAGCTGGTGCGAGGGGAGGGGTCAGGAGCAGCAGGGCTGGCCGGGGGAGATTGGGGTGAGGGATGGCCGGCAGGAAGCAGGGCTGGTTGGGGGGAGATTGGGGTTGGGGGCAGCGGGCTAGCCGGGAGATCGGGGTGGGGGGGCGGCCGGCGGGAGCAGGGCTGACCAGGGCAGATCGGGAGAAGGAGAACCGGCCGGCAGGAAGCAGGGCTGGCGGGGGCAGCGGGACTGGCCGGGGAAGATCGGGAGGAGAAGTGGGGGAGAACCGGGCGAGAGGGAGTAGGGGGGGGAAGTGAATCGGCTGGCGGGGAGCGGGACTGACCCGGTCACGTACAGATCCCAGGGCGCTGTCCGTCCCGTGCACGGTCCCGGCGAAGCACAAGCGAGTCTGGCTGCGGCTCCACAATGCGCTTGACCAGCGCTCAGGAGCAGGGACAGGGCTTCCCCTCTTCCCCAAGGCCTCACACACAACCAGAGGCTCCCAGCGCCGATCGCACCCCACTCCCAGCCAGACCCCCTGTGACAGCCCTGGCCCCTCTCGGCCTGGTTCCTTCTCCCCCTTCGGCTGCGTGGTGCCCGGGTGAGACCCCGTGTGCGGGGACAGGTGCTGGGCAGGGGGGGCTTCTGCCACCAGACATGCGGGTCCTTATCTCTGTGCCCTGAGCTCACCAGTCTGATGCTGGCCTGGCTGGCAGTGCCGGGGGCTCTGGGCTGAGGCGGGAGGGGCTGTTCTGCCAGCCCCAGCCTGCCTGAGCCCCCGGGCGCCTCTCCCAGAGCGTCTGGCGGGAGGCGCGAGGGACAGAACGGGGCGTGTTCTAGGGCAGCCCCAGCCCGGTGCTGTCAGTGAGACGCGGCCTCGCGGCCCTGCCTGACGGGTCCCTCTGTTTCAGGGCATCGTGGTAACTGCAAGACACGAGCAGTCTCCCTCAGAATTGTCATCTTTGTTGTCCTCAACGCTGTCATTCCCAGGGCAGGTGAGTTTTTAAACCCCCCCCCCCCCGCCCCTCTTTGCACGTCCCGCCCCCCTGGAGCTGCTCCAGTCACAGCGTCTCCTCCTGGCCTGTCTGGCTCCTGTCCCTGGGACAGAGGGTACCTGGGGGATGCTCCTCCCAGAGCTGCCTCCTGCCCCAAGCACTGGCTGTGGGGGAAGGATCTGACTGACACTAGCCCCTCCCCCCTGCCCATCTCTGAGCATGTGGGGTCCCAGTGCCTGTCGCTGGGTCCCAGGCACAGTCACTGACACCTCTGCAGAGGGTGGGCGATTGACAGGGCGGGTGCAGGGCAGTGATGAGCTGGGCCCTCTGCCTGCAGCCTGTCTCCCTGAGGTACCAGCCTGGCCTGTCTGCATCCCTGCGTCATGCCCAGGGCTGGGCTGGCAGGTGCTGCCTGTCACTGAAATGAGCCGTGGGGCCCAGCACAGACACCCCCATTAACAGTGTGTGACACCCACCAGTGAGTGACCTGGGCAGGGCCCCGCAGCACTAGTGACTCCCGCACGTGCACAGACAGGGCATGCTGGTGCCCAGGGTAGCTGATCCTGGTGAGTGTGGGATCTGGTCACTGGGCCCCTGGAGAGTTTAGCGGCTGGTGTGGAGGGGGCAGGGGTGTGACTCCAGGTCTGGCTGCACTGGGAGTCCTCTGTGCCAATGCCACTGACTGATGCGTTTCCAATTTGCATCAGTTCAACTGTAAGTGCGCGGCTGTGGTGCAGAACGAGGCTTGCCCTGGTGCCGCTCACTGCAGCAAGTGACCAGAGTGGGATGTGCTGCTCTGGCACGTGTGTGCGAGGGGGTTTGCACTGATGTATCTGTCTCACCATCCTTACACCAGAGCCAGCTGCCCTGTTGCTGCCTTGGCTCACATGGCGTAAGGTGAGACCTGTGAGCTTGGGGTTACTCTTCCTTGCATGTGCAGGATGCCCCAGAACGCAGTGGGGCCAGATGGTAGAAATGGCACCAGTTGGGCCTTGCTGGTCCCAGGCCCACCCAGCAGTACGGGAAGGAGCCCACAGGCCTGTGTGTGATCAAAGGAAAGAGGCGTTCATGTGCTTGGTGAGATCTAGGATGCCTGAGATCTAGTATGCCTCATTTCAGTGCTGTGTTGTATGGTTGTGTTAGCAGCAGGGCAAAGGGTCTTCTTGCCATGGGGCATTGTCAGCAGTTGGGTGGGGGGAGATGAGTGTGTCTGAGCAAATGGAACTGTAATATCAGTCGGCATGGTGAGCACATGGATGAAGGGTTGTAAAAGAGGTTGAAGGTCTGTGAAACTGAGCGGTTGTGATGGTCTTTCTGTGGAGTAGATGAGGTGTAGGGCTGGGGAGGGTAGCTCCTGTTCAGTACAGGGAACAGGTGGAATGTGTGTATTTGGGATGTACTGACGGATCCCTGAAAGGGAGCAGAGTTTGGGCTGTGTGTTCAGGCTTGTTCCTTTACTTTGTATTCCCTGCTCCTCCAGAGCATCACGTCTGCTGAACTCGATGTTCTGGAAGGACTCAAGATGCCACTAGCCTTCACTTTGTGTTAGAGCTTTGGGCCTTGCCAGTTAGCCCTGACACAGACCCATGGCGTAGGCAACAGAAGGGGGAATGTAGTAGTTCATGTCAGCGAGGGGGGAGCCACATTGACTCACTACAGGCCTCTGGCATCTGGGGCTCCAGGCCTGGCCACAGGCTGAATCTCAGGTCTAAAGGCCTTGCCCTTGTACAGGGTGGAGCAACAAACAATCAAGCACTCTGAATCAGCCGGTCGGCAGTCTATACGCCCTGGCTCTGGGCCAGGGCGGGGCAACAAACAGTCTGGGAAATAGTCCACAAGTAGGGTTGCCAGATGGTTTCAACAAAAATACGGAGCCCCCTCGCTCCAAAACGGGGAAAAAATTCTGTTGAGGGGGGGAAAAAAGATGAAGGGAGACCAAAAAGTTGTTGCGCAAAAAACAAACAAAAAAAATTATTAAGCAAATAAATAAATAAATAAAATAAAACAGCATTAAAACAGTATGGCCCCTTTTTAATTGCCTGCAGAGTGAGAATAGGCATAGAAGAGGGGAGGTTGAGCACTAAGAGCCAGGGAGGCATTGCTTCCCCTTGCTCTGGTCTTGAGGTTTTTTGCTGGCAGCCATCTTGTTTTTTTGGTTGAGCAGCAAGAAGGGAGCTTCCCTGTGAAACCAGGTAAGCAGGGGGGCAGGGGCCCAAGGGGGGGGAGAGAGGCTGGGGGCTGGGCCCAGTTGCTGAGTCTGGGGTAGGGTTGCCAGGTGTCCAGTATTTTCGCCTCCTGGCTGGGAAAAAAACAGAAAATACCTGCGGACATTTCAGGTGTCCGGTATTTTCTGAATTTCTTTACTGGACAGGAGGCGAAAATACCGGACTCTCCGGGTCAATACCAGACACCTGGCAACCCTATCCACAGGGTAAATCGTAAATTTCACTCGGGGACGTTGCTCTTTCTCCTGCCCCCTGCAGAGGACCCAAGAGTCCACGGGAGGGTCCCTGCTCTGCCAGGGGAAGGGATGGATCAGACCCCAGAGCACCAGGGCACGGGGCACAGACAGGGGCAGTCCTGGGCCCATTGCAGGCAGCTGGGGAGCTGCTGAGAGCAGAGCTCTGGTCCTGTTCCCCTTTTCCTCTCCCGCCGCGTGAGCTCAGCTTCTCTCTCCCTCTGCCCAGTCCCCGCTGTGACCCCCCTCAGCTCCCTGGGGCCCCTCTTCCTTCTGTCAGCCCCTGAGTCAGCCTCCTGCCATGGCTGGGACAGAGACACCCCCATTCCCTCCGCACAGCGCCTGGGCACCCCCAGTGCAGGACTCGCCTTCTTCAACCTCTTCCTACCCAGCCCAGCTGGGGCCGGTCCCTGTACCTTCCTGCTGGCTCTGTGGGGTCTGGGCGCTGAGCTGGAGGCTGAGCAGCCTGGTGTGGGGCAGGTCAGACCTCGGCCCAGAGTCCCAGTGCGGCGGGAAAGGAGCCGAGCCCAGACGTGCCGTGCGGGGGGAGACGTGTCACAGGGGGAATCACAAACCCTGCCCAGAGGCAGCTGGGACCCAGAGACATTTCAATGGGGAAGGGCCCAGCCCTGACCAGGCACTTTCCATTACGTCCTTCTGGGGTCCCTAGCCCAGAGTCACTTGTCCCTGGACCAGGGAGACAGGGGAAGATTCGTAGTGTCAGGGCCTGTCTGATCCCTTCTCTCTGTCACGGCCCCTCCCTGCCAGGGGAGCGAGTTGCCCCTGTGGGCTGAGCTGAGACCTCAGGGCTGCTCCCCACTCAGAGCTGGGCGCCCCCTGGAGGAAGGAGAGTCCCTGAGTCACTGCCCAGCTGGGGCAGATTCTGTCCCTGTCGCCCTCAACCTTCCCCAGGGCCGAGCTCTGCCCCTCACACTCTGATTCTCTCCCCCAAGCCGCCGTGACTCTGGATCCAGACACAGCGCATCCCCAGCTCATCCTGTCCAAGGATGGGAAATGTGTGAGATGGATACGCACATGGCAGCTGCTGCCCAACACCCCTGAAAGATTTTACTATAGGGCCTGTGTGCTGGGCTGTGAGGGCTTCACTTCGGGGAGACTTTGCTGGGAGGTGGAGGTCGGGGATGGGCGATACTGGGCTGTGGGGGTGGCCAGAGAGTCTGTGAGCAGGAAGCGACGCATCAGCCTGAGCCCCAAGGGCGGGATCTGGGTTGTGTGGCGGAGGGGGGATCAGTTCCAGGCTCTCACTGACCCTCCGACCCCCCTGCTCGTGAGCCCCCCCAGCAGGATCCGGGTTTGCCTGGACTGTGACCGGGGGCAGGTGACATTTATCGATGCTGGTACTGAGGCCTCGATCTTCACTTTCCCGCTGGGCTCCTTCCCTGGGGAGAGAATCCAACCCTGGATCTCGGTGAGGGACAAAGACACCAAGCTCCAACTGTCTCCCTGCCACTAGCCCCTCTAGCCTCATACACCCCAGTCTCTGTGACCCTGGAGGACTCCCCTGTACCCAGCCCCTGGCTCCTCATCTCTGTGATCCCTGAAACCTCCTCTCCCTCCCTGCAGCTCAACTGAAGGGAGGTAGAAGAAACCTACTGCAGCCCCAGGGAGCAGACGGGCCCTGAAAGGTAGAAGTGGGGGCTGGGCAGGGGCAGAACTAACAACCGGGTTGGGGATGGACAAGAGTTCAGATCAGGTCACACAAATTGACCAACTCAATGGCTCTGCCCCTCACTAGTCTCCTGGCTGCCTTTGAGGATCTGGGGGCCAGCTGGGCTCAGGAAAACAGCCGGCCCCCAGCTCCTGAAGCTGCTGCCTGCTGGGAACTTTGCTCTCCCCTGTAGAGCTGGAGACAATGAACGAGCTCCAGGCAGGGGCTGGGGTATTGCAACGCTGAACGTCGCTGCTTGTAAATTGTAGCTGCCCAGAAAATCCCTGGCATGACGCTGTGAGCCCCCAAGCCTGAGTTACGGGAGGATGTGAGTGTCTGGGACAAGCCAACAGGTTCAGCAGGGAGCTGCCTGATCTAGTCTATGGGAGGCGCTCACCAGAGAACATCAGAGCGGCCAGACTGGGTCAGACCAAAGGTCCATCCAGCCCAGTGTCCTATCTACCCACAGTGGCCAATGCCAGGTGCCCCAGAGGGAGGGATCATAACAGGGAACCATCCAGTGATCCCTCTTCTGTTGCCCATTCCCAGCCCCTGACACACAGAGGCCAGGGACCCCCTCCCTGCCCAGCCCCTGTGTAACTTGTGTCTCGTGAACTGTGTTTGAATCATTCACTTTAATAAAATGTTTCCATCTGGTCCTGTCCGGTTGCTCTCTGGTGTGTTCTCCCCCTCTATGAAATGGATTGTTGCCACAAAGGGGTGGGGCTTTGTTGTCTCTATTGGGTATTTTTTTGTGGGGGGAGGGTTGTTTGCCGTTCAGACTGAACAAAAGCAGGACTCAGATTCTCTATGAACTCATGACTGGATTCAGGTACCTGGGACACCTGTGCTGCTAAGTATGTGTTAGTGCAGACACACTTGGGGTGCAGCAGGGCGGGGGCTCTTTAAGGACATAAGAACATCAGAACAGCCATATGGAGTTAGACCAAAGGTCCATCCAGCCCAGTGTCCTGTCTGCCCACAGGGACCAATGCCAGGTGCCCCAGAGGGAGTGAACAGAACACGGAATTCTCACGTGATCCCTCCCCTGCCGCCCATTTCCAGCCCCTGGTAAACAGAGTCTAGGGTCACCATCCCTACCCATCGTGGTTAATCATAGAATCATAGAATACTAGGACTCGGACGGACCTCAAGAGGTCATCGAGTCCAGTCTCCTGCCCTCATGGCGGGACCCAGTACTGTCTAGACCATCCCTGATAGACATTTATCTAACCTACTCTTAAATATCTCCAGAGATGGAGATTCCACAACCTCCCTGGGCAATTTATTCCAGTGTTTGACCACCCTGACAGTTAGGAACTTTTTCCTAATGTCCAACCTAAACCTCCCTTGCTGCAGTTTAAGCCCATTGCTTCTTGTTCTATCCTCAGAGGCCAAGATTAACAAGTTTTCTCCCTCCTCCTTATGACACCCTTTTAGATACCTGAAAACGGCTATCATGTCCCCCCTCAATCTTCTCTTTTCTAAACTAAACAAGCCCAACTCCCTCAGCCTTCCTTCATAGGTCATGTTCTCTAGACCTTTAATCATTCTTGTTGCTCTTCTCTGGACCCTCTCCAATTTCTCCACATCTTTCTTGAAATGCGGTGCCCAGAACTGGACACAATACTCCAACTGAGGCCTAACCAGTGCAGAGTAGAGCGGAAGAATGACTTCTTGTGTCTTGCTCACCACACTCCTGTTAGTGCCTCCCAGAATCGTGTTTGCTGTTTTTGCAACAGCATCACACTGCTGACTCATATTTAGCTTGTGGTTCACTATAACCCCTAGATCCCTTTCTGCCGTACTCCTTCCTACACAGTCGCTTCCCATTCTATATGTGTGAAACTGATTGTTCCTTCCTAAGTGGAGCACTTTGCATTTGTCTTTATTAAACTTCATCCTATTTACCTCAGACCATTTCTACAATTTGTCCAGATCATTTTGAATTATGACCCTATCCTCCAAAGCAGTTGCAACCCCTCCTACCTTGGTATCATCTGCAAACTTAATAAGCGTACTTTCTATGCCAATATCTAAATTGTTGATGAAGATATTGAACAGAGCCGGTCCCAAAACAGACCCCTGCGGAACCCCACTTGTTATACCTTTCCAGCAGGATTGTGAACCATTAATAACTACTCTCTGAGTTCGGTTATCCAGCCAGTTATGCACCCACCTTATAGTAGCCCCATCTAAGTTGTATTTGCCTAGTTTATTGATAAGAATATCATGAGAGATTGTATCAAATGCCTTACTAAAGTCTAGGTATACCACATCCACCGCTTCTCCCTTATCCACAAGTCTCGTTATCCTATCAAAGAAAGCTATCAGATTGGTTTGACATGATTTGTTCTTTACAAATCCATGCTGGCTGTTCCCTATCACCTTACCACCTTCCAAGTGTTTGCAGATGATTTCCTTAATTATTAGAGCAAATAATGGAGCAATCTTCCCTGGCACAGAAGTTAAACTAATTGGTCTGTAGTTTCCTGGGTTGTTCTTATTTCCCTTTTTATAGATTGAGCACTATATTTGCCCTTTTCCAGTCTTCTGAAATCTCTCCTGGCTCCCATGATTTTCCAAAGATGATAGCTAGAGGCTCAGATACCTCCTCTATCAGCTCCTTGAGTATTCTAGGATGCATTTCATCAGGCCCTGCTGACTTGCAGGCATCTAACTTTTCTAAGTGATTTTTAACTTGTTCTTTTTTTATTTTATCTTCTAAACCTACCCCCTTCCCACTAGCATTCACTATGTTAGGCATTCCTTCATCAGACTTCTCGGTGAAGACTGAAACAAAGAAGTCATTAAGCATCTCTGCCATTTCCAAGTTTCCTGTTACTGTTTCTCCCTCCTCACTGTGCAGTGGGCCTACCCTGTCCTTTGTCTTCCTCTTGCTTCTAATGTATTTATAAAAAGTCTTCTTGTTTCCCTTTATTCCTGTAGCTAGTTTGAGCTCATTTTGTGCCTTTGCCTTTCTAATCTTGCTCCTGCATTCCTGTGTTTGCCTATATTCATCCTTTGTAATTTGTCCTAGTTTCCATTTTTTATATGACTCCTTTTTTATTTTTAAATCATGCAAGATCTCGTGGTTAAGCCAAGGTGGTCTTTTGCCATATTTTCTATCTTTCCTACGCAGTGGAATAGCTTGCTTTTGGGTCCTTAACAGCATCCCTTTGAAAAACTGCCAACTCTCCTCAGTTGTTTTTCCCCTCAGTCTTGATTCCCATAGGATCTTACCTATCAGCTCTCTGAGCTAACCAAATTCCGCCTTTCCGAAATCCATTGTCTCTATTTTGCTGTTCTCCCTTCTACCCTTCCTTAGAATTGTGAACTCTATGATTTCATGATCACTTTCACCCAAGCTGCCTTCCACTTTCAAATTCTCAACCAGTTCCTCTCTACTTGTTAAAATCAAATCTAGAACAGCTTCCTCTGTGGTAGCTTTTTCAACCTTCTGAAATAAAAGTTGTCACCAATGCAGTCCAATAACTTATTGGATAGTCTGTGCCCCGCTGTGTTATTTTCCCAACATATATCTGGATAGTTGAAGTCCCCCATCACCACCAAATCTTGGGCTTTGGATGATTTTGTTAGTTGTTTAAAAAAAGCCTCATCCACCTCTTCCACCTGGGTAGGTGGCCTGTAGTAGACTCCTAGCATGACATCACCCTTGTTTTTAACCCCTTTCAGCCTAACCCAGAGACTCTCAACACATCCATCTCCTATGTCCATCTCCACCTCAGTCCAACTGTGTATATTTTTAATATATAAGGCAACGCCTCCTCCCTTTTTTCCCTGTCTATCCTTCCTGAGCAAGCTGTACCCTTCCATACCAACATTCCAATCATGTGTATTATCCCACCAAGTTTCTGTGATGCCAACAATGTCATAGTTGTATTTATTTATTAGTACTTCCAGTTCTTCCCGCTTATTAACCATACTTCTCGCATTTGTATATAGGTATCTAAGATACTGATTTGATCTTGCCTCCCAGTTTTGCCCTCACCCTCCTCTCTCTCTGCCTCTCTAATAAGTAGTAAAGGATCTAACCTCCATGAATTTATCTAGCTCTTTCTTGAACCCTGTTAGGGTGCATCCCCACAGCAGGGCTTAACTTGAATTAAGCTACGCAAAGTGAGCTACGTCAATTGCATATCTTATTTCGAAATTGGGAGCGTCTCCACAGCACTTATTTTGAAATAGAGCTCTCTTCCTCCAATTTCTCTTATTCCTCATACAATGAGGGTTACAGGAGTCGGAGTAAGAAGTCCTCCAGCTTGACAGTATTTTGACACTTTCAAAATAACTGCCTGCTGTTTAGATGTGGATGTAGAAGTTATTTCGGAATAAAGTTGCCATGTAGAATCAGGTTGACTGTTCGCTGTGTCAAGAAAAACTTCCTTTTGTTTGTCTTAAACCTGCTACCTATTAATTTAATTTGGTGACTCCTTGTTCTTAGGGTATGGGAACAAGTAAATAACTTTTCCTTATTCACTTTTTCCACACTAGTCATGATTTTACAAACCTCTATCCTCTCCCCCCTTCATCTCTTTTCTACGCTGAAAACTCCATGTCTTTTTCATATCTCTTCTTATGGGACCTGTTCCAAACCCCGAATCATTTTTGTTGCCCTTTTCTGAACCAGAGCTGGGACATTGCTCACCCTCCCCCTGTATTGAGTCTGGGGTAGAACTGTCCCTACCATCACACCCATCCCTTTGCATTTGATGAGAAACAGTCACATTCCACATATGTCCCATTGTCCTGGCACAACCAAACTCTGACCTTGCTCTAAGGTAGGATCAGAGGAAGGTGCATGCCACATTTGGTGGTCCTGGCTCTTACCATTTGGGAGGAGTTCTTCAACAAATAGACTCACACACAGACAGACAGACAGACAGACATGCAAACTCTCTAAAATATATAGTGGGTTTCTGTTTTGTGAATTAAATTACAAACTTCTGCAAATCCAGCAGTAGGGGGAGCATCTTTCTATGTCGTCCCTGTTACTTAACAACTCCACGTATGGCACGGAATCATTTTCCCTCTGACATGTTGGAAGAAAAGTGAGTGATAAAAACACAAGAATATTTCTCCCAAATACACCCACAGTTTCTCATTCATTTTATTTTTTCCCCATTGATGGAATTACTAGCAACGTCTGCCCTAACCTGCCTTTTTTGTTTGAAAGTGGATTTTGTGTGGATGGGACAAAATCAGACTCACGACAAGACACATGTTCCAGTTCAGTGAAATGGCTGTTCTAACACCAGAATATGAAAGAATTGAAAACCACCCTCCTCGCAGGTCCCTGGGGGGAAGGGCGCCGGGGGCCAGTGACGAGCGGTGCTACCCCACGGTGTCCACACTGCCACCAGCGCTGGGGCCAGAGCCCAGAAAGCTCTACGCCTCTCGCCACGGTGGTTTACCCAGAGTGCAGCGACTGTGGAGCCAGTGCACCCAGAGACCATGTCTACAATAGGAAATGATTTCAACATCACTAAATTCGACTTAATAACTCCCAATTTTACATCATCAAAATAGCGTGTTCCCACTACAGGGCGTCCCCCCTCTACACGTTCCAAAACACGAGGATGTAGAATGAAACAACATAAACCGGGGATATTTTTCCCGTGGCTGACTTCCATTTGTACAAATTGGTCTTTTTTTTTTTTTGCACCACGTAAGAGCAGACAGTGGGCCGACGTATGCAACAGTTCCTACAAGCGTCAACGGCGTTAGTGCGGAACTGACGTATACTGGGGAGACGTATAGCGGGGATGGCCTGTATTGAGAAGCCTCAAAAATAGTCCAAGGCAGGTTCCATTAATGATGGTGCATTCGCCCCTTTCGTAACACAGGGAATAGCCCCGCACTCGCCCCTTTCGTAACACAGCGAATAGCCCCGCACTCGCCCCTCTCGTAACACAGCGAATAGCCTCGCACTCGCCCCTCTCGTAACACAGCGAATAGCCTCGCACTCGCCCCTTTCGTAACACAGCGAATAGCCCCGCACTCGCCCCTTTCGTAACACAGCGAATAGCCTCGCGCTCGCCCCTCTCGTAACACAGCGAATAGCCTCGCACTCGCCCCTCTCGTAACACAGTGAATAGTCCCGCACTCGCCCCTCTCGTAACACAGCAAATAGCCCCGCACTCGCCCCTTTCATAGCCCCTAGCCCAGCGAATAGCCCTGCACTCGCCCCCCTCGCAGCCGAGCGCTCATTCGCACATGTTTGACGGTCCGAGGTTCCTGGGCGAGGTTGCGGAGGCCGTGCGCCAGCCCCTCCCCCTCCAAAGTGAAGAGGTGGGGGGGGCGGGAGTGGTGCAAGCGCCTCAGCTCCTCCGGGGTTGGGCTCAGCCCTGGGCCAGGCTGGGGCCCTGTCGCGAGGGGCCGGGGCGCACATTTTGCTTTTGGCCCCCGTCGCATGAGAACCTCGCTACGCCCCTGCTCCAGGAGGCGGTGCAGGGGACGGACACACCGAGGTGGCGGGGCACAGCGCAGCCGGGGGGACGTGGCGCGCTCTGGTTCGCAGCGTGGGAGGGGGCGAGGCATGGGGCAAGAGTCCACGAAGGCGGAGCCGGGGCTGGAGACACGGAGCGGCCGGGGCGCAGCTCAGTCCGGACCAGCATTGGCGCACCCCGAGCTCAGGGCGCCTTCTGCGTGACTGTAACTGCACAGATCGTGGAAACGGCTCTCCCCCTGCACCGCCTTTTTTTTTGGCGTAGAATTTTTTAATCTTTTTTTTAGTTTTTTCTTGTACATTGTATTTTTTACTTTTATAATTTTTCTTTGTTACTTTCGACTTTTTCAGTTGTTCATTTTTATTTCCCCCCCTTTATTTACATTTCAACGTCTACTCTTCTACTGTGTATTTTTATAATAATCACTTTTTTCTTATTACCTTTACTTTTACATTGTAATGTTTCTCTAGATACTTTTTTCTAATTTTCTTTTTTATAATGTTTAATTTCATTTATGACATTTTGCTAATTTTACTTTTTATTCTTTAACTTTCTCACTTTTTACTTATTTCTTTTTAGTTTTTTATCTTTTAGATTTTTAGCGTTTAGATTTTAATTTCATACTTCTTTTTTACTTTTCACTTTCGTTTTTTCTATTTTAATTTTTCCCTTCATAGATTCATTTATAACTGTTTACTTTTTCCTTTTTTAAATTTCTTGCTTCATTCTTTACTATTTTCCTCTTTTCCTTTTTTTCCTTTTCTACATTTGCGGCTAGGACCGGAAAGGTTTTCCTGAAGAAGGGCCACGGTTGCAAGCACAGAAATTCCAGGGAGTGTTTAGGTTTTGCAACATGAATTAATGAATTAACCTGTATAACTGCTCTTTGGATTATTTCCAGCTCCATGTGCAGGTCGGGGAATGAGGCAGGACTGGATAGCCCATAGCACAGTAAAAAATAAAAACAAAACAAAACAAAACCAGACAATATTCCTCTCGCAGCCTGTAGCCCAGTGACTAGCCCCTACTCGCCTCTCTCGCAGCCGGTAGCGCAGCCAAGAGCGCATTGGCACACATTTGACAGTCCGAAGTTCCTGGGCAAGGCTGCAGAGGCTGTGAGTCCGGCACCGTTTCGAGGCAGGTGAGACATCTCCTAGCAGAGCCGGTTCTGTGCGTGGCCCAGCCTGACCCTGAACTCAATGAACGTTTCTTGGAAAGAAGATGGGAGCCTCCGCCCACCCCCCTCCCCAGGCTGACCATCCTCCATCTTTAACAGCGGGATAGTGCGTGCGCCCCCCCCCCAAAGGTGGAGTGTATGTGGGGGAAGACATGGTAGAAGCTCCCCTCTCCTCCAGGGTCAGGCTCAGCCGAAGGCCAGGTTGGGGCCCTGTCACGAGGAGGCGGGGCACAAATTTTGTTTTGGCCCCCCAGTGCATAACAACCTTGCTACGCCTTTGGTCCAAGAAGCCGTGCCAGGGATGGACACACCTGGGCGGGGCGGGAAGGGGCGGGGCGGGGCAGAGCCAGGGAGACGTGGAGTGGTCTGGCTTGCAGAGGTTTGCAGCGTGAGAGGGGGTGAGACATTTGACAAGAGCCCAGGAAGTTTGCAAGGGAGGGGTGGAGCTGGAGAGACTCGGAGCGGTCGGGTTAGCAGAGGATTGCGTTGTGGGAGGGGGTAAGACTGTGAGGTAGTGGGTGTGCTGTGCACTCTGGTTGGGCATTCACCATTTGCTGTGTTTGGGCTATAGGTGACCTCTACAGGCCTGTGTCTGTGAGCACTGCCCAGTGGGGGTCACCTGAGGGCTCTCATGTCACCTAGACCATGGCCCATCCGGTTCTTACCTGACCAGGGAAAGGGTTTGAACAAATGAAGGGTGTGGCTTGGAGAGGGGGCAATCCTATGTGGGAAAACATGAAGAGAAGGGACCGAGTCGAGTGCTGGGGGCTCAGGGGCCCACGTCCCGTTGCCCCCAGGGGTCTCAGGCTGCCTGGCCCTGACTCCTATATCCCCATCGTACCTGTGCTGTGCTGTACCCTGGAGAAGCAATAAACCCTCTCTATTCTACTGGCTGGTGGAGTCTCATCTTGCTGCAGACGGGGTGCAGGGTTGGGGGGTACCCGATGCTCCGTCATCCCCAGAAGCAGTGCAAAGCTGAGGAACAGGGAAGTAACTGCTGGAAAGGTGCCTGGGTGTGAATGTGGAGTGTTGTTGGGTATGGATGGGAAAAGTATGAAACAGGTTTTTTGCGGGTAGAGAGGGACTGTTAGGGAGCATCCCACATCCAGACCCTGGCCAAGCCCTAGCCTCTCCCATTCATCAGGCACATCTGCCCCGGCCCCATGGCAATGTTGACACAGCAGCGTCCAAAGTAACGTAGTCCATGTCTACACTATAAGCAGTTATTGCAACATTGAAATAATGTCGAGCAGTGGCTGGACTTTGTTCAGGTTCAAGAGGCTCAAACACTTAGGGATTTAGGGTCCTAGAGGTTTGGATTTTCCTCACAGTGACCTAGTGGTTGGCTGGCAATGAGGACAGTGACACCTGGTCTGTGTTATTCCTGTGGACCCAGTCCTCCAGGTGCTGTGCATGTACAGCAGGGATACTCAAACACCAGATTACCAGAACCCACTCCTGTGATTCTAGTCCTCACCCCTGCCCCAGCCTAGCTCTGCCAAAGCCCCTTAGTCCTGCCCTCACGCGTGTCTTGCTAAGAACCGAGCCATTCCTCAACAAACACAATGAAAAGAGAGAGACGCCACTGGCTGGGATACAGAGTCTAACGTCTCCATCAATGATTGTACTTTAAAACCTTCAAACCCAGTTTGCCTTTCCCCCTCTAGAGGGCTCTGAGTGCAAACTCTGCCCCAAGGACTGGTTGAAACAAAAAACAGGACGATGTAGCACTTTAAAGACTAACAAGATGGTTTATTAGGTGATGAGCTTTCATGGGCCAGACCCACTTCCTCAGATCAAATTGTGGAAGAAAATTGGCAAGACCATATATACCAAAGGGATACAATCAAAAAAAGTGAATACATATAAAAAGGACAAATCAAATTTCAGAACAGAGGGGGGATGAGGAGGGGAAGGTAAATGTCTGTAAGCTAATGATATTAGAGGTGATAATTGGGGAAGCTATCTTTGTAATGGGTCATGCCAATTTTCCTCCACAATTTGATCTGAGGAAGTGGGTTTGGCCCACGAAAGCTCATCACCTAATAAACCATCTTGTTAGTCTTTAAAGTGCCACATAGTCCTGTTTTTTGTTTCAACTAGACTAGACTAACATGGCTACATCTCTATTACTATTCTACATCCAAGGACTGGTTGTCGCAAAGAGGAAAGTGCTATTGGGTCTCTAAGGAAATGAAATACTGGAAGAAGAGCCTTGAGGACTGTACAGAGAAAAAGTCTCACATGCTAGTGATCAATGACCAGGAAGAGATGGTAAAGATAATATGATGCTGAACCTTCAAATGGGGAGATGGGTCTATAGTACAATACAAGGACTTGCATCAGCAATAAGTAAGCAAATGAGCCTGCACACATTGGGAGGAGGCTCCGTTATGTGAAATTTGGATAAATAAAAGCTAAAACAAAACATTCTTTATATCTGGGAGCAGAAAGGGTGAAATGACAAACAACGCAGCTCCCCAATCTTAATGAGCATTTACCTAAGAATTTCTTATTTTTGTAAGTACAGCTGCTCCCTGAGTTACGAACAAGTTATGGACCAACACTTGGTCCGTAACTCGAAGTGTTCGTAACTCGGATCCCATAGAGTTACGTGGCGACGGCGCTGTTCGTAAGCATGGATCGCCGTTCGTAACTTGGATCCGCATTTACAACTGCTTTAGTCGTAAGTGCGGATGGTCGTAAGTGGAGGTGGTCGTAACTTGGGGAGTGGCTGTAGAAAAGAACTTGTTCATGTTCATAGCTCAATGGCATTTTTCCTGTAACCACTTTAAAAACGTAAGAACATAAGAACGACCATACTGGGTCAGACCAAAGGTTCATCTAGCCCAGTGTCCTGTCTACCGACAGTGGCCAATGCCAGTTGCCCCAGAGGAAGGGAACACAACAGGTAATACAGCCGCTCCCCAAGTTGCGAACGGTCGAGTTACGACCGTTCGCACTTACGACCAAAGTTCCCATAGAGCAATCGTAAAGGCAGTCCCCAAGTTACGAACGCGACCCGTGCTTACGAACAGCGCGGTCACGTGTAACTCAATGAGGTCCGAGTTACGAACGGATCGAGTTACGGCCACGTGATCCCTCTCCTGCCACCCATTTTCAGACAAACAGAGGCTAGGGACACCATTCCTATCCATGCTGGCTAATAGTAGCCATTGAATCTATCTAGCTCTTTTTGGAACCCTGTGGAACTCCTAGCCTTCACCACATCCTCTGGCAAGGAGTTCCACAGATTGACTGTGCTCTGAGTGAAGAAAAACTTCCTTTTGTTTGTTTTAAACCTGCTGCCTATTAATTTCATTTGGTGACCCCTAGTTCTTATATTGTGGGAATAAGCTATTAACTTTTCCGTATTCACTTTTTCCACACCAGTCATGATTTTATAGATCTCTATCATATCCTCCCTTAGTCTCCTCTTTTCTAAAATGAAAAGTCCAAGTCTTTTTAATCTCTCTTCATCTGGGACCCATTCCAAACCCCTAATCATTTTTGTCCTTTTTCAGTGCTAATATATCTTCTACCAGTTCATGCACTTTGCACACAAATGAGGACAGCTTTGATAGAAGTTGGTGAATAATTTGAAACCACTGATAATATTTTTTCTTCATTCCACAGGCCTTCCTGAAGAGAACAGCTGTGGGGTGATGAAGGAGGATGAGATGCGTTCTGAAACCTGTGGTGCTCAGTTCAGATGGGTTTGCCAGAAAGAAGCCTTCCAGCTATAAAGTGTCTTTAAGATAGTGATGGAATTGAAGTCTAAAGCATATGCAGTGGTAACATATAACATGATTATTTTAAGTGGTTCTCTGTTTAATTCTGAGGCTTTGTTACTTTAGAAATGGATTTTAAAAACAGTATCTATTCTTCGATTTCTTGGTTGTAAGAGAAGCTCTTATAAATCCCTTGCAAGTCAGCAAGTTTCTGTTCTTCTTCGGGGATGTCCCCGCGGGTGCTCCACTGTGGGTGCTCGGCTTGCCCCAGGGCCGCAGACGGAGACTTGTCATTAGCAGTGTCTGGCCGGACCACGCATGTGCCGCAGGCTCGCGGCTTTCGCGCTCTTTCTGTCGCGCGGTCCGGCCCCTCCGCCAGTGCCTCTTCACCGCCTCAGGCTGCAGACGCTTGGAACCGCGCTCCTCACCTCACAGAACTAGACTGCTTCTAGTTCTCCCTTTGTACATAAAATCCCCCTTTTCCTCCCTCTCCCCTCTTCTCCCCATAAAGTTAAAAAAAAAAATGTTTTTTTCTTTCAAGAGAGGAAGGACAAAGACTATCGGGAGCGAAAGCGGAGACCGCTCTGCCGGCAAATGTCAGCTACCGGCTTTAAAAAATGCGGCTCCTGCCGGGAGGCAATGCCAGCCTCTGACAGCCATGCAGACTGTATTCGTTGCCTGGGGGAGTCTCACATCCCCCACAAGTGTCACCATTGCTTAAGGCTCACCTCCAGAGCCAGGAAAGACAGGGAGAGGCGCCTTCGTATGCTCCTCTTGGATACAGCCCTGCACCCGCAGCAAGCTGACTTGAATCAGCAGCCTCTTACGCGCCGGGCTTCCTCCCTTACTGCGGGACTTCAGAAGAAAATGACATTGCCCCCAGCAAGATCCCTGCCAGCTGCCTTTAATGGCAGGGCCAGCCAGGCACAGACTCCGGGGACCTCTGGCATTCCAAAGCCATGTCCCCCTGCCTCAGGGGCTTCAAAGTCTAAGCGGCCACGGGAGCCTGCAAAGACGCCGGCTCCCCAGCCGGCATCAGTTCAGCCGCTTCCTCCTCCGGCGCCGAGCGTTGAGCCAGCGCCAAGAGCAGCCCCGGACCCGACCACGGCACCGGCCCCGACACCGGCCCCGGCACCGCCTTCGAGTCACCGCGCGGTGCCGGACTACACGGCGCCGACCCGTTCTGCGGCCGGCGCGGTGCCGATCGCTCCTGCCCCGCCGCACCAGGAGCTGAGTAATTCAGCGGCTAGCGCTTCAGCGCATGCCGCAATTCAATCACCCCGGAGCCCTGCTGCCGCTTTCCATTCCCCACGCCGCCGCAGCTGCTCCCGCTCCTGCTTCTTCTCCCCAGCACCGTCCTCTCCTCTGCCGGCGCTGCGATCCCCACGCCGGTCCTTTCATCGGTGCTGCTCTCCTCGCAGCTCGTCTAGACTTCCCTCCCCGTTTCTGGCTGCTGCATCTCCCCATCGCAGGCACCAGTACAGACATCTCTCTGCCTCTCCTGCCTCCTCCAGGGCATCACACTTCCGCTCCTGCTCGCCCTGCTCCCCGTACCATTATCGGTACGGCAGCCGCTCCAGCTTCCATGATGACCGTTCGCCGCGTCATGGCGCCTACCATCGCGACGACCGCGACTTTCGACATTTCCATAGCCGGTATTCTTACCGACCACGATCCGTCTCCGACTACGCTGCACGCAGGCGCTCTCCAACCCCGGCTCCCCTTACTCCGCCGCATCATGCGCCATCACCATCTCACCACTCTTCAGAGCCGGAACATACTCCCTTCGTGCACCATGCCTTGGGGTCTTCCATTCCGGTCTCATCTCCTCCGGAGGATGCAGTGAACCCCGACGACAGCTCTCCTCCAGACGACCTCCGTCAATTCCAAGAATTATTTAAGCGGGTAGCGATTACGCAGGAGATTCCCCTACAAGAGCTCAAAGATAAGCAACACAAGCTTTTCAGGAATCTACAACCGCAACACAGTTCACGCCTCGCCATCCCTCTCGACGAAGGCATCCTGGAACTGGCTGACGAAGTGTGGCATGCTCCAGCGTTGGCCCTTCCCACCAGCAAAAGAGCAGACAAGAAATATTTCGTGCCACCAAAGGGCATGGAATTCCTCTTTGCCCATCCACAGCCTAGCTCTTTAGTAGTCCACGCAGCTCAACAGAGATCTAGAGCCCCTCACCTCAAACACCAGGGCTCTGATAAAGACGCAAGGAGGCTTGACGTCCTGGGCAGAAAGGTATACACCTCAGCGACTTTACTCCTCAGAATCGCCAATTACTCGGCGCATCTTTCCAATCATTCCTTCAATACAATTTCACGCCTCACTCCTCTCATGGATCATCTCCCCGATTCAAAAAGATCGATCCTGAGATCAGTCATCCAAGAGGGCTACACATCAGCGAGAACGTCCCTCCAGATGGCCATGGACGTGGCTGATACTGCTGCTCGCTCTGCCGCTACGGCTATTGTTATGCGTAGAGCTTCTTTCCTTCAATCGGCAGGAGTTCCAAAGGAACTACAGACAAAAGTCAAGGACTTACCCTTCGACAAGGGTAAGCTCTTTGCAGAGACCACGGATGCAATCCTGCACTCTTCTAAAGACTCTCGGACAACCCTGCGAACTTTGGGGATGTATACGCCCCCCTTTAAGAGACGTCGGTACTCACCTATCAGCGCAGATATGATTACCCCTACATTAGACACCAGTGGCAACAGCAGCACCAACAACAGAGGCCCTTTGACAACCAGCGTTCTCTCCAGAGACCTCAACGACGCCGAAACCCGACCGGCAGAACGAACATGCCTTCCAACAGCAAGCAACAGATTTGATGTGTTGGTCGAGGTGAGCACACAGCCACAGGCAGCACCGTGAATCGTTCAACCCAGCTATTCCACTACCGTCTAAGACCCTTTCTACATCAATGGGCAAAAATCACCACGGACAAATGGGTCCTCGAGATTGTCCAGTTCGGCTATCCTATCCCTCTCATAGCCATCCCACCAACCACCCCTCCCACCCCGTCCCTCTTCAGGGACCCCTCTCACGAAACGCTCCTCAGACTAGAGGTCGACTGCCTTCTCTCTCTGGGTGCCATAGAGCCAGTCCCGAAGGACTTCAGGAACAGGGGCTTTTACTCTCACTATTTCCTCACCCAGAAAAGGTCCGGAGGCTGGCGCCCTATCCTAGACCTCCGTCGTCTGAACAAATATCTCAGGAAACAACGATTCAAAATGACAACGCTAGCTGCCATAATCCCTATTTTAAATCCACAGGACTGGTTTGCCGCCCTCGACCTCCAGGACGCCTATTTCCACGTCCCTATCCGCCCTGCTCACAGAAGGTTCTTGCGCTTCGTCGTGGTGAAGGACCACTTTCAATACAAGGTCCTCCCCTTCGGGCTATCCTCAGCCCCCAGGGTGTTCTCAAAGGTCCTATCCGTGGTCACGGCCTTTCTCCGACGCCAAGGGGTGCTCATCTTCCCTTATCTGGACGATTGCCTGCTCAAAGGCGCTTCAGCACACAAGGTCTCCCACATGGTTCGCCTCATGATGCAAGTCTTTCGATCGCTCGGACTCCTCCTCAACGAGCAGAATTCCGTCTTGCATCCCACTCAGGACATCGAGTTCATTGGGGCCCGTCTGGACTCACTTGCCGGCAGAGCGTTCCTACCGTTGCAAAGGTTTCAGGCCATCCAGGACCTCATTTGCACCATCACCGTGAGCCCCACCGTCGCACTCATCACATGTCTCAGACTCATGGGCCACATGGCCGCCACAACGTACGTGGTGAAATACGCCAGACTACACCTGCGTGCCCTTCAGCACTGGCTGACCCTCGTATACCACCACACCAGATATGATCTCCACAGGCCCGTTACACCGCCACCTGGCGTTCTTCAATCACTCCGATGGTGGATCAGCCACACAAACCTGCTGTCGGGCGTACCATTTCACCCGCAGCAGCCTCTCCACCAAATCACAACAGACGCCTCCCTACTAGGCTGGGGGGCCCACATGGGTTCCCTCTCAGTACAAGGCCAATGGTCCCCACAAGAAGCAAGGTTGCACATAAACCTCCTAGAGCTTCGTGCTATTTTCAACGCATGCAAATCCTTCCTCGTCTACATTCGGAATACCACTGTGTCGATACTTACAGACAACATCGCAGCCATGTACTACGTAAATCGCCAGGGCGGTGCTTGCTCCCATTCGCTATGCACGGAAGCTATCCGCTTTTGGAACTGGTGCATTCGCCACGGGGTGACTCCTTTGGCATCCTACTTACCTGGCACCACGAACGTGTTGGCAGACTTCCGGAGCAGACACTTCCACTCGAAACACGAATGGGAAATGCACGACGGCATATTACGCGACATCTTCCAATGTTGGGAGACTCCCTGAGTGGACCTCTTCGCAACTCCCGCCAACACAAAATGCCGCAAGTTCTGCACCAGAGCGGGCCTGGGCCGTGCATCTCTAGGGGATGCCTTCCTTGTGACTTGGCGCGGACCCCTC
This sequence comes from Rafetus swinhoei, assembly GCA_019425775.1. Classification (NCBI taxonomy): domain Eukaryota; kingdom Metazoa; phylum Chordata; order Testudines; family Trionychidae; genus Rafetus; species Rafetus swinhoei. The sequence goes on along the minus strand of CM033444.1, from coordinate 14,220,693 downwards.
CTTTATGCATTTCCCCCCATACCTCTCATCCCCAAGGTCCTTCAGAAGCTGAAGGCGGACAGGGCTACGCTAATCCTCATAGCCCCAGATTGGCCTCGCCAGCACTGGTTTCCATTCCTGCACCGCCTCTCTGTGCGGACACCAATCCGCCTTCCGCCTCTCCACGACCTCCTCACACAAGACCGAGGAGGCCTGAAACATCCCCAGATACAAATGCTGAACCTAACAGCATGATTCCTAACTGGCTGAACCCATGTGAATCTCTCTGCTCTGCCGCAGTCCAACACGTCCTAGTACAAAGTAGGCGACAAACCACGAGGAAAACTTACCTTCACAAGTGGCACAGATACTCCTCCTGGTGTACCTCGAACCACCACGATCCGACATGTCCGTCCATTTCCTCCATACTGGAGTATGCACTGCACCTAAAAAACAAGGGTCTTGCGGTAGCCTCCATCAGGGTGCACCTCGCAGCAATATCAGCATTCACACCACTTATAGATGGCGTTTCTATCTTTGCCCATCCTAGGACTAAACGATTTCTCAAGGGCCTTATCAATATGGACCCACCACGCAACCCAGTCCCTCCTGTGTGGAGCCTGGACGTGGTACTCGACGCCCTAATGAGGCCACCGTTCAAGCCTCTGGCGACCGTATCCTTACAATTCCTCACTCTGAAAATGTTTTTCCTGCTCGCAATAACCTCTGCACGCAGGGTTAGCGAGCTTTCTGCCATGATGGCCATTCCACCATATACAATTTTCCGTAGCGATGGGGTAGTCTTGAGATTACATCCGAGGTTCTTACCCAAGATTGTCTCCAATTTCCACGTTAATGAACCAGTCATCTTGCCAACCTTTTTCCCGAAGCCCCATGCCTCGCCACGAGATGCAGCCCTACATTCCTTGGACATCCTCAGGGCCTTAGCGTTCTACATAGATCGTACTAAATCGTTCAGGCTTACGGACCATTTATTCGTCTCCCTGGCACACAGGTCAAAGGGTCAACGTCTATCTGCCCAAAGAATTTCCAATCTCGTAACCGCATGCATAGTGCAATCGTACGCAACGAGAGGGTTACCCCTTCCGTCCCAACCGCACGCTCATTCCACTAGAGCCATAGCCACTTCTACAGCATTCCACAGAGGCGTATCTCTGAAGGACATTTGCAGAACGGCGACCTGGTCCTCTCATGAGACCTTCGTTAAGCATTATTCTATCTCTCTCTCTCACTCAGATGGGGCAGTGGCGACTGCGGTGCTCTCCACGGCGGATAAATAGGGTCTCCTTGCCCTCCTTCTGTTTTTGGCGACTACCGCTACGCAGTCACCCATAGTGGAGCACCCGCGAGGACATCCCCAAAGAAGAAAGCGAAGTTACTCACCTCCGGTGCAGTAACTGTCATTCTTCAAGGTGGTGTCCCCGCGGGTGCTCCACTACCCGCCCTCCTCCCCGCTTCGGAGTCCTCTCTCTTTCTCTGCTTGTCTCTTACAGACTCCGAGGCGGTTTCGAGGAACTGGCGGAGGGGCCGGACCGCGCAACAGAAAGAGCGCGAAAGCCGCGAGCCTGCGGCACATGCGTGGTCCGGCCAGACACTGCTAAAGACAAGTCTCCGTCTGCAGCGCCGGGGCAAGCCCAGCACCCATAGTGGAGCACCCGCGGGGACACCACCTCGAAGAACGACAGTTACTGCACCGGAGGTGAGTAACTTCGCTTTTATCTTGATCTCAATCACATTTTCAGTTGTGAACAATTGTTTTAAAGCCTATAGCAGACGTGGGCTGGGACACCCAAGTGCTTTTTTGGTACATTTGAGATCTCTTGCACATGGGCTACATTTTTGGAACTAGTCTCTAAATCTATTTGCCCAAAATCTGATTTTGTTTCTCAGATCTGGCAAACTGTATCGCAGGCTGACCAGTTTGATGAACAAATGCCATTCATTTACCCAAATCTGAGGTTCTGTGCTACCAACAAGAAATCAGGTATGCTTGTTTAGAGGCATTATTCCCTGAAAATGTGTCTGTACAGCTTTGAAGTCTGATGGGACAGGGCAAGATTCTCAAAGGCAGGTTGGGCTGTTTGTCATCCAATTCTGCTCAGAACTCAGTGGAAGCAGCGGGGCGGGAGGCAAGGAGAGGGGGACCAGTCCTTCATCCCTTTGAAGATCTCTTAAGACCAGACATTGTTCCTCTGGATACTGTATGCAAAGTTCACACCTTTGTCTTTAAGATGTTCTGCCCCCCCACGGCAGCTCAGGCCCAGAGCCCTGGAGCTATTATTGCCAACCCCCATGCAGCCCATCCTGCCTGCAGCTTCAGCCCTGAGGAAGCCCTGAAGCCAGGGACAGGACTGTGTGGTGGTGGCCCCATCTACTTTGGTGGGGCAGCCAAAGTACACACAGGCCCACCACAGAGCAGCAGAGCCGCCATAGCCCAGCCTGCTGACGAGGTGCCTGTTTGGGCTACACCGAGAATTTGGGTCCCGCGCATGCACCTTAGTGGGAACGATGGTGTCGAGGATGAGCTGGTTTGTGTGGGAAGTGTTACAAATCTGTCCCTCTGCGTGTGGGCGATCAAACCACTCCGGGATCAAAGGAGAGCCAAAGGACTGAGGGCACGACGAGAATAGTATCCTTGTATTAGTTTTATTCTGTATTTGTAACAACAGACAAAGTTGTTAAGATCATTTATATGTAATTGCGAGATATTCGATTCCCCTTTCCAAGCATACTCACACAAGCATCCTTATCAGGTGGCCAGCCCTGATAGTAGCTAGAAGAGGCTGGAGAGCTGGTGGTGCACACACTGCCTCAGCTTCTGTTGATTCATCTCCACTGCTGCCCCTGCACAAAGGACCCTTAGGGTATGTCTAGACTGCACCCCTCTGCCAGCGGTTGTGACCTAGGGCAGGGGACTGGAGTGCAGGGGTTTGGGATGTGACCTAGGGTAGGAGGGGGGATTGTGATCTGGAGCAGGAGATTGAGGTGCCAGATCTGAGAGGGGGTGTGGGTGTAAGAGGGGGACAGAGGGTTTGAGAATGTTGGGGGGGGGCAGAGGTCTGGGGTGCCAGAATCAGACTGTGACCAAGAGACTTACTTGTCAGCTGCCAAACCAGCCTGCCTGCCTGCTACAGAGCTTGAAATGTTTCCCAGCTTGCTTGCCTGGCCATGTGCTTCATTGAACAACTGAGCCCAGGAGAGGGGGGTGTGATTCTTCTTGGCTGCCTGTTATTCCAACAAGCAGCTCCCATTTTGGGCCAGAAATTGGCCAATGGGAATGTGCTGGGGGTAGGGCAGCTCCTGAAACTCCCAACTTCCCTTCCAGTTTCAAAACAGAAACGGAGCCCTGCAGCCGCATTTCTGCACGGTGCGCAGGGCAAGCTGGGAAGCCTGCCTGGGGCTCCCCACTGCCTCCGCAGGCCAGATCCAGTGGCTTGGGGGGGGAGGGAGAGGCGCATCCAGACCATGGGCCATATTTTGCCCAGGCCTGTCAGACAGATGTGCTCAAATAGGCTTAGAGACGTCTGTCTGTCATGGTTTAAAATCAGAATTTCCCTTCTCCTAGGTACTGTTGGTCCACAGTGCCTTATTCCACAGATTCGGCACAACCCTTTGATTTCCTAAATCCGCCACCCTGAGGATGCGCCTCCACACCGAAGTACTCCAGCGTGAGGGTTTTTCTGCATGCCCAAAAGAGTTGGACGTCGGTCAACTTGAAATGCCAGAGGCAAATCATTGTTGGGGACTAAGGAGGCATCAGAACTGTCCTCAAGGACATGGAAAAGTTTTGTTGCCCTGGAAGCATCCCATCCTCCAGCATAGACGCTGCTGTATCTGCTCGACTAGCCAAAGCCAGTGCTGCCTTCGGAATACTGACCACACGCTTATGGAATGACAGGGTGCTCAACTTCATACCAAGGTAACAGTCCAGCAGGCAGTTGTTCTGAATACCCTGCTGTGTGGCTCGGCGACGTGGCCCGTATATCGCCGCCACATTCGGAAACTCGCTCAGTTCCACACGCGCTGCCTCAGGAACATCGTCCTGGAGGAGCAAAAGCCTTGAGGCAACAATTTCTGCAAAGAAAGAAGAGGGGTGGTGCAGGGTCGGGCTGCGCTTTATGCAGGTGCTAGTGGTGCACAGCGCCGGAGGAAGTGTGAGCCGCCACAACAGGTCCCACTGTGGTCCAATGAAATTTGAGACCCTGCTCAGTTCATAACAGATCTCCATAGTGATCCACTGACTCTCCCTCTCTTGCATTTTCTTTTGCCTTCGTATAGGCATCTGGTTTGCTGCAGATCCAGTTTCTCACAGAATAGCACCTGGAGGAGCTCACAAAGACGTCGCTCACGTAGGCGCACTCCCCTTCTGCTCGTACTTCAAACCTGCAATGGAAGTCACAGAGCTTGTCAGGAGCAGAACCGGCATCAGTCACCGCTAGGGGGCCCTGCAAACACATCGATAAAGCAGCAGGGCTGCAGCCCTCCCAGCCTCTCAGGGTCTCCCCTTTTCTGAACCAGCAACAGGAGTCCCACCAACCTCCTTCCCGGCAGCCAAGGATCGGAGCAGAAGGAAACTTTTTAGGCAACCACTAGGTGTAGCGTGCAGAAACGGGGATCAGAATGGGGCAGCTTCTGGCAGCCCAGCAAACCAGAACTTTTCCATAGTGCTGCCACATTGATCTACCTTTAGAAAAAATATTACCTTTTATGACAGATGCAAACTCTGTAAATAAGCGCAGAGTGCAGCCAACACAGCAACACCTGCCTGAGTCTGCAGAGCATGGAAACGGCAGCGTGCCAGGACAGAGCATTACTACAACAGGTAGGCCAGATCTACACTAGACCTGGCAGCTTGACTTAAGGTATGCAACTCCAGCTACGCAGAATACAGCTTACCTTAAGCTGAGCTTGGTGGCGTCCCCATAGCAGGAAGCAAATGGGAGCAAACACTCCCATGAGCTTCCCTTACTCTGGCAAGAGCAGGCATACCAGATGCCGGCAGAGGCGCCCTCTGAGTTTGATTTAGTGAGTCTTAACTGGGCTCGCTAAATTGAATTCCAGAAGATCGATCGTGGCAGTGGAGTGAAGACGTGGTCTATGGTGCCTCTTTAGCCTCGTCAAATTAAAAGTAACCCAGGCCCAGATCCTCAATGGGGATGTAGATGCCGAATTTCCATTCGTGTCAATAGGAATTTGGTGCCTAAATACTTTTGAGGATCTGGGCCAGAGTGCGACCTAGGCAGGGCACAGCCTTTGCTCAAGACACGTGCAGCAGCTGCGCCGCTCAGTCACACCACAGCCTGTTTCACTCAGAATTTGACTATATCCCTCAGGGGTTTTAACTCCGACCAGGACAGCCCGCTACAGAAAGGGCATTAGGAGCTGGCTCCCTGTTGCAAAGGGAAATGGGAGGGTGGGCTGAGCTTGGGCTCCAAAAGAGCCATATCTGGCTTGCAAGCCATAGGCTGCCGACCGCTGCTTCTTGCACAGCACCGGGCTGCACAGAAGAGTTCTGAACGGTGTGGAGAGGAGAAGCTGTAACACAGGAAGCTGTGGCCTGCCCACGTGAGCATCGCCCTCGCCTGTAACTCATCCCTGGGAAAACAAAGAGAAAAATGGACTCACAGCTGCTGGCTGAACTGGGTCCCATTCACCCACTTCCAGGGCTGGCCGGATTCTCTTCGGAGGCCAATCCAGTGCTCCACGAGGCCAGCGTAGCGCATCACGAAATCCTTAACAACAGAACAGCGTGTATCAGACTCTGCCTCGCTGCTCAGTCCCTGCCTCATGTGGCTTTGTGCAGCATGGAATCTCAGTGGCATTGCTGAGGGCTGGTCTCGGTGAAAGAGCAGTAGAGCTTGAGTTATCCTGGTACTAGAGATTTATGTAGTGTTGCTCGAGTCCTTAACTCAGGGTTTGGTTTTTGGAAAATAAAATTAACAAGTACATGCCTCCTTTAACTCACTGCTCTGCGGTGAGAAGTTCCGAATACTTGCTGCCCTGGGGAGAGAGAACAACCCCAGCCCTCTCGCTGCAGCAGCGTGGGGTGAGATGCATCTCTCCATGTTTGCTGGCATAATCAGGGGAGGGCTGCATGTGGTCCATCTGCCCCCTGCACTTCCCAGCCCTAGTGAAGAATGCCTCAAACTCTGCACTTTTCCCTCGTTCCCTGACAAAAGGGAACAGCCAGCAAAGTTCCTGTATGAATGGGGGGGTGGGGGATGGAGAGAAGAGCGAGTGGGAGGCTCAGGTCTAGGGCAGTCCTGTCAGGTGGAAGTAAGGGATAGCACACCTCCAGCCAGCCCCTTTCACCTGCCTGGTGATTCTGTCTCTTTTCTGTCTGGTTTGATGAGACGGAGCCCCATTCCAGGCACATCCCATTGTCATGGCACAACCAAGCCCTGACCCTGCTGTGAGTTATGAGAAGAGGAAGCTGTATAACAAGTTTGGTGGTCCTAGTTCTTACCATTGAGGAGTTCTTGAACAAGCAGACAGACGGACACACACACAGACAAACTCTCTCAAATATATAGTAGGTAACTGCTCTAAGGCACCTTCACACTGGAGTAGCTACATCTCCACTAGGGGGTACATCAGTGTAACTACTGTGGCAAGAAACCAAAAGAGGCACCCTTAAAAGAAGTTACACCTTGTAGTATGGACTAGCCCTCGGCTTGTCTCTCAGTTTCGGGTGGGGTTTCCCCATTGCACTCTGGGAACAGGGGAATCGGTACTGCAGTGCACCCCCGCACCTCCAAAGAGAACGGCTTCCCTCTCTTCTTCCATCCTCTGCCACTTCTACCTCCCTGTAATAGCCCAGAGGCTCTTTGTCTCTGCAAGAGCAGCTAGGCTACATCTACATAGTGGAGCTATTTTTGGATAACTCTGGTATCCCAAAATAGCCATTCCGCATCTTTAAACGCGCGTGTTATTTCGGAATGCATGTCAAAATAACGGGCGCGCTATTCTGGCGTTCCTGTAACCCTCGTTCCACAAGGGATTTGTCGAAATAGCACTCTTTTGAAATAACCTCCAAATAAGCTATGCAATTTGCGCGCAGCACAAAGTGAATAGCTTATTTCGAGGCCAGGGTGCTGTGTAGATGCACCCCCACTGCCCACAACTCCCCTTCTCCCAGCTCAGCCACACCTGCGCTTTGCTGCCGTGTCTCCCCGCCCCCAGCTTCCTCTGGGTCTCTGGGGGGGGGGGGGAGAGACTCAACCACCAGCTCCAAGCACCCTGGCTGGTTGCCAAGAAAACCCCAAACTGGGCAGGGGAGCCTGGGAAACGACAAAGCTGCAGCCTCCAATCAGAAGTGGAGGGTTCCAAAGGTCTGTGCTGATCAGAGCCGCAGGGCTGGTCAGGGGCAGGGACCTCGCTACTAGAACCTCATTCAGTCTTCCCTTCAGTCCTGAAAAACATCAAAGCTCCTACTCACATTACAGGGCGGGCCCAGGCGATCGCAGTTACAAAGAACCTGCCCTGTCTCACCTTTTCCTGCTGGGTGTCGATCCCAGCCAGGGAAGCATTGAACCAAGAGCAGAAGCGCTGGCTAGAATCCCAGCTCTTTGCTTTCTCTGAGAAATAGTAGCATTTCCCTCCATACCCGACCCAGCCCTCCAGGCAGTAGGGGACAAAAGGGGGAGCCGGAGAGGAGGCAGCACAGGAGACTGGATCATCTGAAGATCTTGTGACTAGAAGGACTGAAAAAGAAACAGCACCACAGGGTTAAGAGACTGGCGACACCGGCTCTCTGAGAACACAAATAGGAATCATCTCATCAGATCCACGTTTCAGACACGTTAAACCTCTGGCAGCTGCTCTCCATGCTACAGTCCATCATGGGGCTGGGTCAGTCTGCTTGTCTGCTCTTCAGCTTCCCTACCTATCAAACCATTAGCTCAGCTTTACAGCATAGCACAGCCACTCGACCTCCAACGTCAGGAGGCATGCTGGTGTTGGGATTGAAAGTTTTATTCTTTTTAAATTTGTATTTTAGGATTAATAATGTAGCAACGTAAGGTAACACATTATCATTTTATTAAACTAAGCCCTTTAGTAAGACTTTTTTTGTTTTGTTTTAAAGCTCAGTGAGTTTAGTATGTAAAGAGACAGAGTTTTGCTATTGTGTCTATGTTAATGAGATTAGAACTGGGCCTTCAATGTGAATTGTTTAGATTTTGCTTTTGCTTAATATAAAACAGTACTGTTTACCTTGGAAAGTTTCTGTGAAAGACTGTGTGAATGAGAAATGTATCATCATAAAGATAAAGGCGTGAAGGCCACCGTTAGAGCCGGATGGTCAAGTGAGAAGGGGGGCAATGAGGGTGAAGACAAACTGCAAAAGACAGACTGTGAAGAGAAATATCAGTGTTAGAGGAACCATCAGTGCATACCCACGGTCAAGATTTGATCAGATTTGCAGATTGACAGCTCTAAAGGTGAAGGCAAAACAACTGATTAACAATCCAGGACAGGATGAGCCTCTTGGAGATGTTTTGGGAATGACTGACACCAGTCACAGACTGACACAGCGAAATCCTTAGACTTCAACAGGGAAAGAGGATTATAAAAGCAGGGTGCCATGCTATGGAACTTTGGGTTCGTCTTGCCACCAACTCCGCCGGATAAGCATCAGATCACAACCGACGAAAGGCCCTGCTCTTCCTCAGTGATCGAGCTGGCTGGCCACTAGATTGATCCAGACTCTGGACTGGTAACTATAACATCGTCTGGCGGGACTGTGTGTGTACGGTGTTTGTGTGTGTGAGTGATTGAAAAGCATATGCTACTGCTGTATTCTCAATCAATGAGGTGTACTGCCTTTTCCCCTATAAAAGATCTCGTGTGCTTTGTTTAAGCAGAACACCGGGGTGAGGCTGGTCCGCTAGCCCTTCACATCAGGTCTCCAGGAAGGGGCATAGGGTAAGTAGTTCCCTACCTTTGAAAGCTCACCAGAGCGAATCCTAGAACTGGGTTATGTTCTTGCAACCCTGTCGTACTATTTGTCCTTCTTTCCTTTGTTTAAAAAGGGTTTTAACAGAGGCTGCTCTGGCACCAGCCCCTGTTCGCAGTGGGTAGGACTGTCAGCCATGAACCTGGCTCGTGCTGATCGCTGCACCTAGCAGCTCCTACTACATTTAAAAAGCAGAGCAGCAGTAGGGGTGGCTCCGGAGCCGGCACCTCCACTGTGACTAAGCACAGCAGCGCTTATCGACTAATCATATAGTCGGTACAAATTGCATCGACTATCCAATTAACCAGAAAAATCACATTTTAACATCCTTATGCAGGAAGGCCAGGCTGGTACCTCAGGGCGACAAGCTGCAGGCAGAGGGCCCAGCTCACTACTGCCCTGCACCCGCCCCATCAATCACCCCCCCCCCACACACACACACACGCCCTGCACAGGTGTTAGTGACTGTGTCTGGGCCCGGCAACAGGCACTGGGACCCCACGTGCTCAGAGATGGGCTGGGGGAGGGAGGGCTAGTGTCAGTCAGACCCTCCCCCGCAGTGAGGGCCCAGGACAGGGTCTGGGAGGCGGCAGGAGGCAGCTCTGGGAGGAGCATCCCTGAGGAATCCTCTGTCCCAGGGGCAGGAGCCAGAGAGGCCAGGAGGACAAGCTGTGACTGGGGCAGTTCCAAGGGGGTGGGATGTGCAGAGAGTGGGGCAGAGAGAGCTGAGAACTCACCTGCCAGGACAGTAACAGCGATGAGGAGACCAAAGATCACGACTGCGGTAACTCCGAGGGCGACTGCACATGTCTTGTAATTACGTGTCCTGGCGTTACCATGAGATTCTGAGACAGAGGGACCCGTGAGGCAGGGCCGCATCTCACTGACAGCACCGGGCTGGGGCTGCCCTAGAACACGCCCCGTTCTGCCCCTCGCGCCTCCCGCCAGACACTCTGGGAGCGGCACCCGGGGGCTCAGGCCCGCTACCGGGCCAGTGAGCTCAAGGGCACAGAGATAAGGACCTGCATGTTCTGGGGGCAGGACCCTCCCCTCCCAGCGCCCGTCCCCGCACACGGGGTCTCACCGGGGCAACACGCAGCCAAAGGAGAGAAGGAGCCAGCTGCTGGGAGCCAGGGATCTGTGTCTCTCTCCAACCTGTTCCCAGGCAATACACCATTACCTGGCTCTCCTCCAGACTTCCGGTATCCTTTGACATCACCACACTGCTGCAGCGGCTCTTGGCTCTCAGCTTCCTCATCTGCTGCCCTCATGGTCTCTCAGCTGCGCTCGGGGTGGGGACACTGCTGCCGGCGCTGGGCTGGGCTCGGCTCCTCTCTGGGTGATGCATCCGATGCAGCAGCTGGAAGCCAAGACAGGCCAAACGGGACGTGTCAGGGGTGGGGAAGGGGGGAATTGGGGTGTCTCAGCCCCGGCCAGAGGTGGCACCATGGCGATTAACCCCCTTAAATCCCATCCCCCTCCACCCCACAAGAGCTTCAGAGACCCGATCTGCTCTGGAACCCTGCGTGACAGGCACCCCCGTCAGAGCGAGCCAGGACCGGGGGAGGCAGCAGCCCCATGTGGGGAGCTGCGAGGCCCAGCCCGGGGCGTTTCCCAGCCAACCGCACAGCCAGGGTCGGGTTGGGGGGGGACGGCAGGCTCAGGACACGTGCAAAGAGCAACGCATGCTGCTCCCTCACTGCGCCTGGGCAGCCAGTCCCCGGAGAAAATGCCAAACCGCGCCCGACATTTAACTCAGGCTGGTTCTGCCTCTGACCCACGGGAAGCTTCTGTACCCTCCCCCCTTGGTCCTTCTGGTGGCGCCTCCTACCTGAGCAACCTGCTGGCTCCAGGTGAGCAGGACAACCTGCCCCGCTCCACGTAGCCAACAGACATGGCCGCAAGCCTGCAGCTCTGCTATAAATAGGCTGCGCCTGGCTAAGGGCACCTCCTAGACCCGCTCAGCACAGATGGCTCCATGCTCCGCCCCACCCCAACCCCCAAACTCCATCATCGCAGCTCTACTCCTCCGCCAGGTATCAAATCAGGTGCCTGGGGGCGGAGCAAGCATGGACGGGGGGGGGAGGGGGCGGGGCAAAGCTGCAGCCCCTCCCTCCAGGGACTGCCGCTGGAGGATAACTCAGACTTGCGGGAAAACGTGTCCGAGCTGCCCTGGTCAGAGCAGTGGGGGCCGCGCCCTGAGGCCATCGTGCCATGTGAGACCCCCCGGGGTGTGAGCCTGGGTAACGCCCCCTGCCCAGGGCACTGGCTCTGTCTGGGGAGAGACTCCCACTCTCTGCAGTTGGGGCAGGTGAGATCCGTATAAAACAGGCGCTGACGGGTGAGTCTCACCCTCAGCCTCCATCAATGGTGAGAAAAAATCAACTCCGGGCCCCCTCCTGAAAGCACCAGCAGAGACTCTTTCCCTGCACTCCCACCCCTTCCCACAGGTTTTCAGCCAACACTGCCTGCACCCCCCAGCTCTCCTGCACCCCCATTCCTTGTCCTTCCAGCACCCTCCCACCGCCCTGCACACACAGCCCCCCTGGATCCCAGTACCCTGCTCCCCTGCAGTCATTCCTTCCCACAACTAGGCCCTTTGCAGCCCCTCCCCATCTAGACCCCCATCCCCTCCCGTGTCCCTGCACCGCATTCAGATACCCTCCCCACTCTCCTGGCACCCCACCTAATGCTGAAGCACCCTTCCCCTCCTCACCATTGCTCCTGGAGGACGGCCAGGTGGGCATGTTCCACCTGGACATGGTCCCGCTCTAGGGATGTAAAATATCAATTAATTGGCTAATCGAAGAGTCGATGCAGTTTGCATTGACTATTTGATTAGTCAATAAGGGCACCTCTGCTTTTGAAGTGTAGCAGCAGCCCCAGGGCCATTGCTATACTTTGAAGTATACTTTGAAGTGCTGTGGGGAGTGTGGGAGAAAAATCAAATAACTCCAATTGTGTCTAAGGCGGGACTGTGGAGGAAATCAAAACTCTCTAAAAGAAAACTGCTGTAAGGGTTAAAACATTTCCAGGCCTCTCTCTCTGTAACAGAGAGAAATCATCTTAACTCTAATCAAGACCCTTACAATGCCTCCTATCTCAACTTCATGGAGACTCCTAGTCTGTCTCTATTTGTCATGTAAACTCTTATCTTGTCACAGTTTGTCCTGTAGACTCCTCACTCAGGTTATCATGTGCCTTTGTACTGTAAAACTGATTTCTAGCACACCTGGGCTATGTCTGCACTCGTAATATGCAAATGAGGCTAAGCGTGGAATATCGCCGAGCCTCATTTGCATACCTAATGAGCCACCATTTTTTTCAGAAGAGGCTCTTGCGCAAGAAGGAGCGTCTACACTGCCTTCTTGTGCAAGAAAAACCTCTTGCGCAATGCCGTTCTTCCTGAAAAGTAATAGGTGTAACGGCATTGCGCAAGAGGTTTTCTTGCAAGAAGGGGCAGTGTAGACGCTCCTTCTTGCGCAAGAGCCTCTTCTGAAAAAAATGGTGGCTCATTAGGTATGCAAATGAGGCTCGACGATATTCCACGCTTAGCCTCATTTGCATATTACTCACGCAAGAAGCTGCGAGTGTAGACATAGCCCTGGTGTGAACAGAAACATCTCAGAGTACTTCTGCTGAGACTTTGATATGTTAAAGAAAAACAAACAACTAAAGACTGTCTGAACATACTGTCTAAAGGATCCCTGAAACTGTCTCTCAGGGCTGTTTTTTTCACTCTGGTAGCTGACAGCCTGCATGCATGCATAATAAAGTTTTCCTTTTAGACCTCTCTCCTGCCTCACTGCTTTGACCTCCAGCCTCGGAACCTTCTGGGGACTCTGTACCCCAGGGGAGCGAGATTTCCCCAACAGGAGCACGGGGCCAGCAGGGGATCCAAGCAGTCCCCCGCTGGCCCCGTGCTCCCCGCAGCATTTCGAAGTGGCAGCGCAGCGTGGAGCCCAGTGTCCGGTCCCAGGCCTCACATGATACTGCCATGTTGAAGTACGAGCTGCACTCCCCACCCCACCCCCAACAGTGCACCAGGGAGCAGGAAGGTGGGGGGAGACTAGTCCTTTACATCCCTATCCCACTCCAGCTTGTTCAGGGCTTCAGCCACTGGAAGTCCAAGGGTCTCAGCCCCATCAGCCAGACAGGCCAGGTGCTGCAGCCCTGGTATGAGAGCCCTAGTATGAGACTCTGATTCACACACCGCCTGGCCAAGTTACGCTTTCAGTAAGCCTGGTGTCACTCCACCCACTGACACAGGGTAACTCTGGGGTTTCCCTTGCTGTCAATGTGCTGCTGGAGCCCCTGAAGCTGCCACATTGGCACAACCCCTAGAATGGTCCTTGCCAGAACTGGAGGGCTGGGCTGGGGAGGGAGTCAGAGAAGACACTGCACGCTGTGCTGGGCCAGACTATAAACAGCTGAGCGCAAAGCTGGCCTGGCTGTGTCCTGGCCTGGCTTGAAGACACTTATTCCAGCTGGTGAAAAAGCCTGAACTTTGGTTCCATTCTGAAAGCTGCATCCCCTTCCCCTTGCCCCCTCCCCAACCCCCCTTCCCTGAATGGCCTGGTGGTTCTAGAACTAGGGATGGAAGCGACTAGTCGACTACCTGATGAGTCTAGGCTTATCGGGTAGTTGAGTCACTACTTGACTAGTCGCTCCCCCCCCTTGCTGCCTCTGTATCAGAGGCAGCAAGGGGGAGGAGCAGGAGCTGATGTTGTGGGGGAGCCGGCTTAAAAGGCCACCACCCTCTCCTGCCCTGGGTCACCAACCCAAACCCCTCTGTACCCCCTCTCCAGGTCACAACTCTCTCCCAGATTCTGCACCCCCTTCTACATCCCTTCCCTAAACCTGAATACTCTCCTGCACCCACACCCCCCCTCCAATCCCGTACCCCATTTCCCTGCCCTGGGTCACCATCCAAACCCTCTGCCCCAGATCACAACCCCCTCCTTTACTTGAACTCCCTCTCAGATCCCACACCCCCTCCTGCACTCTAGTCCCTGCCTCAAGCTCCCTTCTGCACCTAGACCCCGCACCCCCTCCATGGAAGTGCAGCCCTTTATCACTGATCAAAATCTTGGAGTGGCCCCCCATTAAAAATTATTGCCCACCCTGGTATAAAATGTGCACTCTTGAGGGCCATCCTTCTTTTACTCAAAGAGGAACAGTAACATTCCCATCACAACAGACAGATTAGCAACTACTGCTGGACAAGACAAATTATTTGCTCTCCAGAGCTGGGTGGGCCCTTCACCCCTGGAGGAAGGAGAGAAAAATTCTGTGCCACCCCACATCATCCCAAGGGAAATTATATTTCAAAGTGATTCCCCCCTCCACAAAGGTAAATGCTGCCCGGGGGAGGGGGTGTTGAGTAGGGATGTTTTTGCCACTAAGAAAAAACATGATCAAGAAAGAGCTACAGCTGTGGTGAGCCTCCCCTCCTGCAAACAGCTTTCAGTGAGGTGTGTGGGGCGGGCATCTGTTCCACTGAGATTTGGACTGTTTGCTTGGACACAGCTTCCCTTCAAATTAAAAGGCAGCTGGGGGCTCAAAAGGGCTGTAAAGTCAGATGGGTCACCTAGGCACTGCCAATATAGGGATCATGATGTTTTTAAATCCCCTAGGCTGCTGGGACTCTCACACCCTGTTGCCAGCTCTGATTTTAGGATGGCTGGTGTTTTCCAAAGCCCAGCTCCTTAGGGCAAACAATTAGGGGACAATCCCAGTTTTCATTTTTTTTAAATTAAGGAATGTTTCCAGCCTTTGTGGATGTAGAGAAAAGTCCAGTTCTCTGCCTCCCCCCCGTGCTCTGCCGGAGAGGGTTACTGTTTAGGAGCCTAGCTCTGATCGGAGCTGGCGGGTTTAGTGTCTCAGACAGGCTGGGGCGGGAGGGGGCTATATCCAGAGGGGCGGGCAGGGAGCTGAGATCTGAGGACCCCACTCGCCTGTCCCCCGCAGAACCCGGCTGAGTCCAGAACCGCAGCCGCTCCCGGACACGGGCTGTCTAGCGCTGTAGTCAGCATGAAACTGCCGGAGAAGCAGCAGCCCGGGCGCAGCAGCCACATTGCCGGTTCCACGAGTCCCGGGCTCATCCCGCGCCGCTTTCCTAGGGCAGCCCCCGGGCAGCGATCGCCGCTCGCCCAGACCCGGCGCCCACCCCGCCGCTGGGGGACAGCTGGGGCCGAGCTGGGCGCCCTGAGACCCGCCGCCCCAATACAGCCCCAGGCTTTGCCCCCTCCCTCCGCCCGATGTATTTCAAACAGCTCCACTGCCTGTGGAATTAGCCCTACTAAGGTACAATCAAACTTTCCCTGCAAACACGTTACACTTACAAACAAGCCAAGAAACCTATTTAAAGCAACTTCCTGCTCTTGTTGAAATCAATGGCACCTGCTGAGTCCTGTGGCTGGAGGGGTTATTCTAAAAATGTACAAAAATAGTGGGAAAGGTTTTTTGCTAGTCATAGTATCCCCACCCAGCCTCAAACCCGCAGTCCGATGGTGCCTCTCACTGCAGTGCTGCATTGGTTGGCACCACCCAAAAGCGATCGAGCAGCCTGGTGGGAGCGAGGCGTGATCCTCCTGCGCTTTTATAGCCCTGCCGGTCTCAGACTTACCAGTGTCCTGCTTCTCGGCGGTGCGTCTGTGTGAGGTGTCTGCGCGCCCCCACCCCGGCACAAGGCTCAGAGGGGCGCGACCCAGCCCTAGAGACACCCAGTGAGTAGGAGTAGAGCTGGGCAGAGCCCCGTCCTGGGGGGCAGGGGAAATGGGGGCATCTGGGGGAGAGAAGAGTCGCTGGGGGGCTGGCTCTGAGATTTCCGAAGGGGCTGCCGCTCCGGTTGCGATGTTGCGCGGCGGGTGCTGAACAGCGCAAGGGCCGCTGGTGGCGGGGGTTAGGGCAGCAGCTCTCATGCGCTGCCGCGGAGCAGACGCGGTGCCCTAGTGAAGTCGACCCCTTTATTAACACAGGTAAGTGCCGCCGCGCTTGGTGTTTGCTGAAACGGGCTAACGCGGCTGCCGCCCTGACGCCCGGGTACAGCGCGTGTGGGGAGGGCGAGCAGGGCAGAACTAGCTGGCTGGGGGTGCCCCCACCCTCTGCTTTTCAGTCTCTCGGCCCTTGGTGCGTTAGGGCTGGTCCGCATTTACAGAGCTGCTGGGGGAGGAGGGAGAGACAGACCTCTTCCAGCTCAGAAACCTCATCTGCTTGGTATGATGCTGCAGACACTCCCGCCCCTCCTCCCGCTTCCCACCCCCGCCAAAGAACCAGCCCCCTTCTTGGAGAAGAGGCAGGCTCTTGGCCAGAAGAAACCAGGGCTTATAATTAACCACGTAGAACCATTAGAACACAAGAACGGCCGTACTGGGTCAGAGCAAAGGTCCATCTAGACCAGTGGCCTGTCTGCCCACAGTGGCCAGCGCCAGGTGTCCCAGAGGGGGTGGACTGAAGACAATGATCAAGAGATTTGTCTCCTGCCATCCTTCTCCAGCCTCTGACAAACAGAGGCCAGGGACACCATTCCTACCCCCTGGCTAATAGCCTCTTATGGACCTAACCTCCATGAATTTATTCTAGCTCAGCTTTAAACTCTGTTATAGTCCTAGCTTCACAGCCTCCTCTGGCAAGGAGTTCCTCAGGTTGACTATGCTGTGTGTGAAGAACTTTCTTTTATTAGTTTTAAACCTGCTACCCATTCATTTCATTTGGTGACCTCTAGTTCTTATATTATGGGAACTAATAAATAACTTTTCTTTATTCACCCTCTCCACACCACTCATGATTGTATATACCTCTATCATATCCCCCGTTAGTCTCCTCTTTCTAAACTGGAAAGTCCCAGTCGCTTTAGCTTCTCCTCATGTGGACCTGTTCCAAACCCCTAATCATTTTAGTTGCCCTTCTCTGAACCTTTTCCAAGGCCAAAATGTCTTTTTTGAGGTGAGGAGACCACATCTGTACCCAGTATTCAAGATGTGGGCTCCCTCTGGAGTGGAAGAGGTAGGGGGGCTGCTTTACAGCAGCTCCTGGGGTTTTTTCCTTCCCCTCCACAAGTTTGGGGGGGGGGTGAGTGTTTCTAAGGGGCCTCTTGCCATCTGGACCCCTAGGTGACAGCTGGCACAGCTTTTGTGGGGTGCTGGGGCTGGGGGGTGGTTCCCTCTGCTCCCTGCTGTCTCCCCTGCATTTCTGCTGCTGCTGTTGCTACTCCCTCTCCAGCCCTAGGTGCTACAGGGGCCATCTCTATCCTTGGCCCCACTGCTCGCCTCCCCGCCCCTCCCTTGCTCTGGTGGGTCCTGCAGCAGGTGCAGTGAGCCTGCCATTCAGGCACCCGTGGGCACACTAGCTTCCTTTCCCCCCCCCACCGCAGTGTCTTGCTGCCCCCTGCTTTCTTGAGTAGACCCCTCCTCACAGCCTGCATTCCCCTCTCCTCTACCCATGTGCCCATGCTCCTCTGTCATCTCGTTTGGTGCCTGAGCCTTTCCATTCTTCTTTAGTTACCCTCCCCCCAAGCACCGTTTCACTTCCCATGTGTCTTTCAAATAATTGACCCTCTCACATTCCCAGTGCAGCCGGAGGAGCCGCTCTTATCGTCCTGTGCTGGGAGCTGTATTCCTTACTCCTTCCCCTTTTCCCTGTCTGAATTGTCACCCTCCACCCCACTTCCAGCCTAGTGGGGGGGAGCAGTGAACCTCCTTCCTCCCCTCCCTCTCCCTCTTTGTTCCCTCCCCTGGTGGTTTTTGGTTCTCCCCTAATTGTTTGTTTGTTTGTCTTTCCTTCCCACCTATGACCACAATGGAGGGGTTGTCCAGCGACACCCCTGCCAGACCTTCCCTTCCCACCCCTAAAAACAACAACCCCTCTGAGGCTGCCGGGCCCCCCGTCACTACGGCAAAGGGGGCGGACACGGACGAGGACACCGGGGCCTCGACCGCCTCTGCCGCGGCACCTCCCGACACCTCTAAAGAACTTCCCCTGAAGGGTAGGAGGGCCGGGGACCAAGAAGGGCAAGAGCCCCGCCCGGAAGGCAAAACCTCCTGAGGCGAGGGCTCACTCCTGGCCGCGACCCATCTGCTGGCCGCGCCCCTCCCTCCCGCTCCCTGTTCCTTCCACCAGCTCTGGGGCAACGTGTCCCGGGCCCCAGGCGTACGCCCAGGTAGCCGCCACCCCCACCTGCCGCTTCCCAAGCCGCCTCCCGAATACCATCCCCGGCGGCCGCGGCCCCTTTCCCACCCTGACCAGGAGGCACGGGGTCCGTTGTCGCCTGGTGGCGGCCTCGCCCCACGTGGAGACCTACGTGCGGGCGTTGGCACGCGTGGTGGGACCCGCGGCCGTGGTGGCGGCAAAGAAAAAAAAAAAAAAAAAAAAGATGTGGGCGTACCATCATTTTATACAGGGGCAGTAAGATATTCTCTGTCTTATTTTCTATCCCTTTTTAATAATTCCTAACATTCTATTTGCCTTTTTGACTGCTGCTGCACACTGCATGGAAGTTTTCAGAGAACTATCCACGATAACTCCAAGATCTCTTTCTTGATTTGTTGTAGCTAAATTAGCCCCCATCATATTGTATGTATAGTTGGGGTTATTTTTTCCAATGTGCATTACTTTACACTTATCCACATTACATTTCATTTGCCATTTTGTTGCCCAATCACTCAGTTTGGTGAGATCTTTTTGAAGTTCTTCAGTCTGCTTTCGTCTTGACTATCTTGAACAGTTTAGTATCACCCACAAACTTTGCCACCTCACCACTTACCCCTTTCTTTAGATCATGTATGAATAAGTTGAATAGGATTAGTCCTAGGACTGACCCTTTAGAGACACCACTAGTTACCCTCTCCATTCTGAAAATTTACCATTTATTCCTACCCTTTGTTTCCTGTCTTTTAACCAGTTCTCAGTCCATGAAAGGACCTTCCCTCTTATCCCATGACAACTTAATTTACACAAGAGCCTTTGGTGAGGGACCTTGTCAAAGGCTTTCTGGAAATCTAAGTACACTATATCTACTGGATCCCCCTTGTCTGCATGTTTGTTAACCCCTTCAAAGAACTCTAATATATTAGTAAGACATGATTTCCCTTTACAGAAACCATGTTGACTTTTGCCCAACAAATTATGTTCTTCTATGTGCCTGACAATTTTATTCTTTACTATTGTTTCGACTAATTTGCCCAGAACGGACGTTAGACTTACTGATCTGTAATTGCCAGGATTGCCTCTAGAGCCCTTTTTAAATATTTGTGTCACGTTAGCTATCTTCCGGTCAGTAGGTTACGGA
Organism: Rafetus swinhoei; assembly: GCA_019425775.1. Taxonomy (NCBI): domain Eukaryota; kingdom Metazoa; phylum Chordata; order Testudines; family Trionychidae; genus Rafetus; species Rafetus swinhoei. The sequence continues at coordinate 14,201,449 of CM033444.1, read as the reverse complement.
AGCCGATTTAAAGGATCGGTTACAAACCACAGTTAATAGTTCTGCAATTTCCCATTTGAGTTCTTTTAGAACCCTTGGATGAATGCCATCCGGTCCCGGAGATTTGTTAATGTTAAGTTTTTCTATTTGTTCCAAAACCTCCTCTAATGACACTTCAGTTTGGGCAGTTCCTCAGATTCATCTCCCACAAAGGACGGTGGGAGGTTTGGGAATCTCCCTAACGTCCTCAGCCGTGAAGACTGAAGCAAAGAAATCATTTAGTCTCTCCGCAATGGCTTTATCGTCCTTGATTTCCCCTATTGTATTGCTATCGTCTAGGGACCCACTTGTTTTTAGCAGGCTTACCGCTTCTAATGCACTTAAACATTTTGCTATTGCTTTTGAGTTTTTGGCTAGCTGTACCTCAGAATCTTTTTGGCTTTTCTTATTACATTTTTACACTTGAATTTGACAGTGTTTATGTTCCTTTCTATTTATCTCACTACGATTGGGCTTCCACTTTTGAAAGATGCCTTTTATCCTCACTGCTTCTTTTACATGGTTGTTAAGCCATGGTGGCTCTTTTTTAGGTCTTTTACTATGTTTTTTAATTTGGGGTATACATTTAAGCTGGGCCTCTATCATAGTCTCTTTGAAAAGTTTAGGTGGAGCCCATCCTTCCTGTATAGGCTCCTCTCCCAAAAGTGTCCCCAGTTCCTAAAATATCTAAACCCCTTCTCCTACACCATCGTCTCATCCATGCATTGAGACTCTGGAGTTCTGCCTGCCTACCTGGCCCTGTGCATGGAACAGGAAGCATTTCTGAGAATGCCACTATAGAGGTCCTAGATTTCAGTCTCTTTCCTAGCAACCTAAATTTGGCCTCCAGGACATCTCTCCTACCCTTCCCTACGTCATTGGTACCTACATGTACCACGACCACCAGCTCCTCCCCAACACTACACATAAGTCTATCTAGATGCCTGGAGAGATCCGCAACCTTCGCACCAGGCAGGCAAAGTCACCATACAGTGCTCCCGGTCATCACAAACTCAGCTATCTATGTTTCTAATGATCAAATCACCCACTACTAACACCTGCCTCTTCCTAACAACAGGCATTCCCCCCCCACCACCGAGGTATCCTCAGTGTGAGAGGATACCACAACATCCTCTGGAAGGAGTGTCCCAACTATGGGATGGTTTCCCTCTGCTCCCATTGACTGCTCTCTTCCCCTGAGCCTTTCATCCTCCTTAAGAGCACTGGGGCTCTCAGACTGGAGGTGGACGGTACTACAGTGTCCCAGAAAGCCTCATCAGCAGGGCCGGCTTTAGGAAGCACGGGCCCAATTTGAACAGTTTTGGTGGGGCCCCACCACCCAGGATTTTTTGTTGAGAAAACAAACAAACAAACAAACAAACAAACACCCACACAACAACCACAACCACACACAAAAGTACATTGCGGCATACATTATAAATATCAAGTTGGTTAAGCTGTTACCCGGGAGACTTAGGTAAGCTGGCATTGGCATTAGGATGTTCAGATGTGTGTAGTTAAGCTAACGTGTAACCACTAAAATTCAATGGTTACTTGTGGGGCATGAGCTGGGAGCAGGAGCTGCCAGCTGCCCCTCCCCCTCCCCCGCACTGCTGCTCCGGTATCATTGGTTAACTTTCATGGTTACAGAGGCAGCAGTGTGTGTGCGGGGCGGGGTGGATGGGGAGCTGCCTGTATCAGAGGCAGCAGCGAGGGGGGAGCCAGGCAGTTCCCTGGGAGCCTCCTGGAGAAGGGGGGCCCTGCATGGAACCGTGTGCACTATTGGATCCCTCATCAGAGCTCATAACTTAACTGATGGGACTGGCCTGTGGTTTAACTTGGTGGGCAGGCCAAGAGTTTAGCTCAGCCCTGAGTCCATAAAGCCTGCACGTGTAACACTAAGTGAGTGGGCACCGAGTGTCACCATCTGCATCAGTCAGGTGGCTACATGAGTGTTAGAGCTACAGGCTGACTTTTAGCTCAAATTATAGCAGCCCATGCTGTTTGCACTGCAGGTCCGGGTCAGTGTTCAGTCCCCAGTGTGTTAGCCAAGAAGTGGGCATTGCATGCCAAATAGGGCCCACATTTATATTTTCAGAACAACCTAGGGGATTTAGATTCAGAATTATCCAGCTTCCAGTGGTGCCTCAATGCCCCAATTGGAATAATCGCTGGGCTGTATGTTGCTGTGGCAAAATTACTGCTTCATTTCAGGTGATTCAAAGCGGGATGGTTTTCCCATGTGAGTGTCAGAACTCTGGAGTTCCATGCCCACGACCCTAAGGACAGGGTCTCTCAGCGTCCTGTCCAGCTGGTGGGGGATGATCCCGAAACTTACCAGCCCACCGGCAAGTCCTAGGATGCCCTGCCCTGGGCTGCTTCCTACTCTGCTGCCCCAGTGCTCTTCTGCTGCCCTCCGTGACCCCTCCCGGGTTCTCCTTCCTCCTCCGTGTCCCCCTTGCCCCTCTTGATCCTTTTCTGCCTGCCCTTATCCCCCCTCCACCTCTACCTTCAAGCCCCCATGTGTGCTCCTGGACCTCCCCTTTTATTTCCCCTTCTTCCGTCACTCCCCCACGACGTCATCCACTGACCTGGGGGGTGGGGCGCCCTGACGTCACCCGCTGAGTTGAGGCGGGGCATCCTGACATCACAGGCACGCCCCGGCGCGTGGAGTCACGCTGGCATCCGGCTCCTGCGCCCGTCAGCTGTGCAGCTGCCGCGGAGCAGCGTGCACAAGGGGCTGGTGCCTCCTGGCTCACCCCGAGGAGCGGAAGCGCTGCCGTGGGGTCAGTGCAGGGCGGCTCGGTCCCGGCCGCTCCGGACCGGCTCGCCCCGTCACAGTCAGGATGCCAGATTCTAGGCCAAGTGCTGCCTCTGTTCCCACAGCTGGTGGCTACTGGTGTTTGCTTCTACCGTAACTTCACCCTTGGAGAAATGGGTGTAGGCACATTCCACCTACTTGGAGCAGAACAGGAATGATCCATATGGGCTTGTAAAGACCTTGGGACTCCTAAAATGAAGCTGCATCAACCCTGATAATTCTGCGCTTGATGAACGAGGGAGGATGCACTGCTGTGCGCGGCTGCTACCTTGTGGCTACGCAACGTCAGAGCCACCTCTCAGAAACAGCCCATGATCTGTGCCCCCAGTGGAACTGCTAGAGTAGGGGAAGGGCAGAGGGCCTGGTGATTCTGTCAGGTTTCAGGGCAGAGACTGATACCCAGCAGCCACCCCCTGCCCCAGCTTCTTCCATCCGCTCAGCCCCTCCCCAGGCTTGCTGAGGCCTATGTGGGAATGCTTTGGACCTAGCCAATTCACTCCCCTCACGCCACAACACTGGCCTAGAGGCACCACAGGGCCTGGCCCCTGGGTCCCCCTCAGTGTGGGAGAAAACAGGGCCTGACCTGACCCCAGTGCAAGGGATCCATTTGAGGGAGGGCCCTAGCACCAAAATCTCACTCGTGCTCAGGAGGCTACAGGGCCTCTCTAAGGGGCACTGGCTCTGGTTTAGTCCCAGGGCAGGGGGCACAGACTGGCTCACGGAGGTATGGATGGGCTCTGGGGATCCGTCCCTTCTAGGGGGCACCAGCCCCATCTAACCCCATGCGGGCAGTATAGAATCACAGAACACTAGAGCTGGAAGGGACCTCGAGAGGTCATCAAGTCCAGTCCCCTGCCCTCACAGCAGGACCAAGCACCCAGGGCTACTCAACACATGGCCCGTGGGCTGCATGCTGCCCACGGCCACTTTGTTTGCGCCCTGTGGTGCAGTTTGGGTTTCCGTGGGGATCAACACATGGCCGGCGAGTAGGAGCCAAAACAAAAAAGTAGTCAGTGTAATGATCTTCTGTTGAAATGCGTTTTAGTAGTTAAATTCTTGGACTGTCATTGCTCATGAAAAGTGCTGCCACATGGGTAGAAATTGGGGAAATGTTGCATTTTATTAATATCAGCAGAACTGACTTAAATGAGGCCTGTGTGTTGTGTAGTCTTGCCTTAATATTTGTATTCATGCCTGTACGTGTGAGAGAAGCTGTTTGTATATATTTGCTTGCATATGCAACCACACTTAAGCTGAAGCTCTCAGCATGTTCTGTAAGTATCAGTGTGGCCCCCTGGGGCTTCCAAAGTTGAGTTGCCCTAGCTCATCCCTGACAGGTGTCTGTCTAACCTGGTCTTAAATATCTCCAGTGATGGAGATTCCGCAATCTCCCCTAGGCAATTTACTCCAGTGTTTAACCACCCTGACAGGCAAGAAGTTTTTCCTAATGTCCAATCTAAACATCCCTTGCTGCAATTTAAGCCCATTGCTTCTCATCCTAACCTCAGAGGCCAAGGAGAATAATTTTTCTTCCTCCTCCTTATGATACTCTTTTAGATACTTGAAAGCGGCTCTCATGTCCCTTTTCGGTCTTCTCTTTTCCAAGGTAAACAAGGCCAATTTCTTCAGCCTTGCCTCATATCTCATGTTCTCTAGACCTTTCAGAATTTGTGTTGATCTTCTCTGGACTTTCTCCAGTTTCTCCATGTTTTCTGAAATGTGGCGCCCAGAACTGGACATGATAGTCCAGCTGGGGCCTAATGTAGATGGCTCATTCCCTGCCTAGGGGACATGAGACTGGGCGGGTTAATTTCCAATCCTCCTGTTTATTCTTTTCCTAAGCCAGGAGGGCACAGTAATTCTGATGGGGGCTCTGGAGGAAGGCAGCCCGCACTGCCCCCTGCCTGAAATCTTGTGCAGGTGTTAAACAGCTGTCCAGCCCACCCTAGAGGTGACTGCATTTCAGCATGCCTGAAGCAACACAGCACCAGCAATAGACAGGAGAATGGCTCCCTGGCATGGCTTGCTCATGACTGCTTCAGTCCCGTTGGATGGGCCTCAGTCTCTTTCCTTCCACTCCCCCGCTTTGCAATGGGGCTGTAGACTCTGGGGAGAGGGGTGGAGGCAGGCAGAGGTGTCTCCTGCAGCAGATGTAGACACGTCTCTGTATTAATCATTCTCTCATTGAAGTTTTTAGGTTTGTATTGAGTCCTTTAACATGGAAACTTTGTATTACGTCTTGGTAGAATAGTCCCTAGGACAGAGGCAGAGACTGTCCCTGTGGGGTGAATGAGGTGGGAATGGATAAGGCAGAAGGTGAGCATCTCTGGGCAGTTGCAAAGGTTGGAGAGGGATGGAAGCCAGATCCAAGATCAATGAGCCCTGGGAAGTGGGCCCATTGAAAGGAGACTGGACCTGTGGATGCCTTGGGGTCAGCAGCAAGGGCCTGCTTTGGGAAGCTCCCTCTTTGGAGGTGAATGTGGCAGCATTGAGACACCACCCAGAAGCAGGCGCCACAGACACTAACTGCAGAGTCATGGGACGGCTCTCACAGATCTTGCACATGCATAAGATGATAGATCTACAGGAGGGGGGGCAGTGGCGTAGCGAGGGGGCCGGAGGGCTCAGTTGCCCCTGGGCACCATGCTAGGGAGGCGCCAATTTAATCCCATTCTGCTCCCCCCATCATTCCTCAGCTCACGTGCTCCTACTCCGCCTGCCACCGGCAGCTGGAACCTCCTCCCTGCCTCTCTGCTCCAAGCCTGACCCTCCTCCATCTCCACCGGCAGGTTAGTGCATGGGGGAGCCTGGCCCCAAACTGTAGGGGGTGTGGGAAGATGCAGTACAAGTTCCCCTCAGCTGTGCACCAGGTTCAGGGCCGTGCCACATGGTGGCGGGGGGAGGGGCGCAAATTTTTCCTTTGCCCCCGGGTGCATAACACCCTCGCTACGCCTCTGCTCTGCAGTCACAGAACAATAAAGTACTGTAGTATTACTGGGTTTCAGACTGTTGTCTCTTACAACTTCCTTAAGTTTCCATATGTAAGGGGACTCTTGTCCCCTTACTAAAACTCAGTGGGGGTGTTTTGGTTGACTAGCTCCCAGTACCAAAAGAAAGGGGATGGGTTGATGGGAAATCAGGACCCTGAGACTGACAGTCCCCCCGGAACAATGGGGAGAGGCCAGTGCTCTAGGTCAGCCAGATTGACAGGGTGGTCAAGGTAATCAGGGAGTCAGGAGGCCAGGGGGGTTCCTGTCCTCCGTGTGAGCTGGAATTGCCTAGGTCAGGTAGAGTGGGGCCGAGCTAAGGATAGACCAGGGCTCTGAGCTGACCTGGGGAGCAGAGCTGGGCCAGAGCCAGAGGGGACAGAAAATCAGCCCAGGAAGCAGATCAGTGCTGGGAGCAGAGTCACAGAAGCAGCCCGCAGAGCAGACTTGTGCTGGAAGCAGAGCTGCAACAGCCAGAGCCAGGGGAGCCAGAGAATCAGCCCAGGGAGCTGGAGGCAGAGCAGAAGCAGTGCTAAGGAAGAGTGAAACTGGAGATGAGGCTGGAACAGTCTGGAGCCTGGTGCAGTAAGAAGGGGGACCCTGGGCAGTGGGTCCAGCATAGGGAGATGCCCCCAGCCAAGAGGCCTTGCAGGCCAGACTTGGGGAGGGCAGGGATTGTAACCCCGACAGGGAGGGGACAACGCTGGGAAGAAGGGTCCTGCCACCGAGAGCTTGAGAGCATGTGGCCACCGCCAGAGCAAGTGTCAGAGCCGCAGCATCCCTGCAGCACAGCCAGAGCCTGAGAAGGGGCCTGGGACTTGTGAGGAACAGACTGAACTTCCCTTGCATTCCAGACACACTGGTTGTGATGTCCCCGTGCCACAGAGTTTGGTTATGTGTTTTCCTTTAACCTTTCCTATTTCTTTCTTATTTTTAAAAATTGATTGCTGTTGAATTGTATTTGCTTTGAACTGTATGTAATGATCAGTGGGTCAGGGAAGCATCCAGTGCAGAGAGAGTACCCCAGAGCAGGGACACCCTAGCCCCTGCTGTAAGGGACCACAACAAGGTTGGGGGTTGAGCCCCCCCCCAGGAATCCTGGGACCATCCTTGTTGGGGTTATGAGGACTCTGCCACATGGGAGAGTGGAAGGGAAGTCCTCTAGGTCAGGCAGTGCTCTGGGTAAAGGAAGTGGGAGCAAGGACTTAGATCCTTCGCTAACCCACTTCACCGGGGTAGTGCATAAGCCAGGAAAGTTCCCCACTGTTGACTGTAAGTTAGAACATTAAGATCAAGGACACTACAACCGAAAGGACACTGAAATCAAAATGGAGTCTTGAGTTCTACACAGAGATCAAAATGGAACCCAAAGGACTAAAAGACTTTTGCAGCCAAAATCCATCATTTGCACACAGCACATGGTTGTGCACACAACACTGTTGCTCTGCAGATGGCACTAAAGCCTGCACCAGGAATGCTAAGTTGCACCCAGCACTACACCTTGTGCACTAGAGACACTCCTGCTGTTTCCCGCCTTGGGATCTTTATAAGCTTAGACCCCTGAAGGGATTGGGCTCCTACTTCCTTCTCATCCTCCGGTAGCTGGCAGTTGGGATCACTGTTGGAGAAGACCATGGCGAAGGCCAGGACCTGCTTCCCAACAGACCAGATCAGACTCAACTCCACCGCTGACTATAGGGTGCATTAGCTCACTACTGTGGCAGTTGCCCAGTGTTGTGGGTTATAGCTACCTGTAGCTCCGGACCAAGAGCAGCTGCCTATCACCCAGTTCCACTCTGACCATTGTGGCGAAGGCCCTATTCCGGAGCTGAGAACTGATTACCATCGGGTGCCTGTGTAACATACCTACCGTCATACCATCGACGAATCATCAGTTGGACTCCTCAGTGTTCCTCCCCCTGAGGCTGCCTATGCCAACCGGTTGAAAGTCCTGTGCCTCGGCTGTAATCTGACCTCAGAACAGACTGAGTATAGTGCTTCCCTCTTTTAGTTATACTGTGCTATCTTCTATTACTTCTGGGGTGAGGGGTTGATTTATGCAGTGTTGTATTCTGGGGTTCTGTGTGTTTGTTTTGTTATTGGTTGTATTCACAATATATCTTCTAAATTTGACATTTGTGTCTGTGCTTATTTCGGGACTGGAGAAATCCGCCGGTGCCAGATACGGTGGTTTCCAGGTCGGACCACCTTCTGGGAAAAGGCATTTTCCATCTATTCACATTGGCCCCACTAAATTTAGTTTACTAGTATGCCTTTGCTAGTAACACCACAATAGTGGAACCATTCCCCCGCTTACACATAGCAATATTTCTGAGTAAGGCTATGTTTTCATAGACTCATAGAATATTAGGGTTGGAAGAGACCTCAGGAGGTCTTCTAGTCCAACCCCCTGCTCAAAGCAGGACCAACACAAACTAAATCGTCCCAGCCCCCTTGGGGTTTGTCAAGCCGGGCCTTAAAAACCTATAAGGGTGGAGATTCCACCACCTCCCGAGGTGACCCATTCCAGTGCTTCACCACCCTCCTAGGGAAACAGTGTTTCCTAATATCCAACCTAGACCTTCCCCATTGCAACTTGAGACCATTGCTCCTTGTTCTGTCATCTGCCACCACTGAGAACAGCCTCTCTCCATCCTCTTTGGAACCTCCTTCAAGTAGTTGACTCATATCCAGTTTCTCTCCCACTGTAATCCCCAGGTCCTCTTTCTGCAGAACTGCCACTTAGCCAGTCGGTCCCCAGCCTATAGCAGTGCATGGGATTCTTCCTTCCTAAGTGCAGGCCTCTGCACTTGTCCTTGTTCAACCTCATCAGATTTCTTTTGGCCCAATCCTCCAATTTCTCTAGGTCACTCTGGACCCTATCCCTGCCCTCCAGGGTATCTATCTCTCCTCCTAACTTAGTGTCATATGCGAACTTGCTGAGGGTGCAATCCCTCCCATTATCCAGATCATTAATTTTGTCACAGATATTTATGTTAAAAGTCAGGGACAGGTCACAGGCAATTCAGAGAAATTCACGGAAGCATGTGACCTGTCCTGACTTTTACTATAAATATTGTGACAAAATGTGAGGCACTGTGCAGCTGTGGGCTGGTTCTGGGCCCCCACCACTGTTGGGTGCATGGAGGTCCAAGGTCCTCCACCCATGTCTGGCAGGTCCCCCTGCCACTCTGCTCCCCTACCCCCAATGTCAAGGGGCTCTCCAGTCTGACTCATGAAGGCCCCCTCCCCCAGCCTCTGCTTTAACCAAAACTCATCAAAAGAATTCTAGTTCTCAAGGGGGTTACTAGCAGAATGGTTGTGGCATGAAAGTGGGTTCTGTGCTGAATCTGGGGGCATATGAGGGTTGCCCTGGGGAGCCTGGGTGCAGGATAGCTCCATTGGGAGGGAAGTGACAGAAGGGAAAAGTAGAGCTTTAAGAATATAAGTGACACAAGCAGTACATTAATAGAATTATCAACCCTTCTCTCCCGCCCACCCCAGACAAGTAACCCCAATAACTGAGCATACCCCAAGTAATGGGCAAATCTGGTAACAGTACCCAAATACTAAGGGTCTTCCTGGATAAGTGCATGAATAATCAAGAATTTTTACCAAAACTGTATAGTATTCATATATATAGTAGCCCAGTGTCTGTGCGTCTGTAACGCTGACGTACACGGCCACGCCCCCTGGCCGTGTATGTCAGCGCCCGCCTCCCTTCCCCTCGCTCCCTGGCGGTTCGGGCCCCACGGCTCCCCGGACACCCCCCATCCACCAGCGCTGCTTCCCTCTCCCCTTCCTCCCGGCCCCCATCCTCCTCCAGCCCCACAGACCCCAAACCCCCCCAGCTCTGCTTACCACCCCCCTTCCGGCCATCCCCACTCCATTCCCCTCCCTCCGTGGCATGCTGCGGGAGCGCAGACCCCAAAGGGCCACTTGCCGCCGCTTGCTCCCCCGCCGGGGCCCGGTGGGAGCGCCACTCAGCTGGAAGCAGCGCAGCGTGCCACTGAGGGGGGAGAGGGAGGGGAAGGGGGGCAGGGCGGGGCACCACACAGGGAGGGGAAGGGGGCGGGGCTGGTCGGAAGCGGGGTGGGAAGCAGAGCTGGGGATTGGGGGCTGTAGGGGAGGATGGGGGCCCGGAGGAAGGGGGAGGGAAGCAGCGCTGGCGGGAGGTGTCCGGGGGCCGTGGGGCTGGCCGGCAGGAAGAGGGGTGGGAAGCAGAGCTGGGGATCGGGGCCGTGGGGCTGGACGGGAGGAGGGGGCAGGAAACAGACCTGGAGGGGGTGCAGCCACGGCGCTTGCTCTGCTGGGGCCCAGCTGAGCGCCGCTCAGGTGGGCCCAGTGGGACAGGAAGGGGGTGGGGTGGTGATGTACATGGCCAGGGGCGGGGCCGTGTACGTCACGACCCCCCCTTCCTCCTCCCGCCGTGGCGCTGAGTGATGCGCCCCTCAGCTGGGCCACCGCGGGGGCGGGCAGTGACGTAGACAGCCCTGCCCCCTGGCCGTGTACGTCACTGCCCCGCCTCTCCTCTCCCCACGGCAGCCCGGCTGAGCGCGCAACACCCAGCCGAGCTGCCACGGAGGGAGGGGAAGGGGACGGGGCGGTGACATACACAGCCAGGGGGCGGGGCTGTGTACGTCACCGCCCCCCCTTCCCCTCCCGCTGTGGCACTCAGCTGAGTGCTGCACCCCTCAGCTGGGCCACCGGGGGAGCCAGCAGTGCAAGGGGCTGTTTGGGCTCCCCCGGGGTGGGAGGGGAAGGGAAGGCGGTGATGTACACGGCCCTGGCCCCAGCCATGTACATCACCACCCCGCCCCCCTCCCTCGTGGAAGCCCAGCTCAGCAGGCGGCACTCAGCCAAGCACCACGGCGGGGGGGAAGGGGAAGGGAGGCGGGGAGAGATGGAGGGGAGAGAGAGGCAGGAGGAGGAGGAGAAGAGAAAAAGAGAGTGAGAGGCAGGAGGGGGAGAAGAGAAAGAGATGGAGAGAGAGGCAGGAGGTGGAGGAGAGCTGAGGGGGAGGCAGTAGAGAGAGAGAGAGAGAGAGACAGAGCGAGAGAGCTCAGGAGAGAAGACCTGAAAATCCGTCTTATGACAGGCTAATTGGCTAGTTTCTTAAATGGTTTGCATGCCTGTAATCATGGTGATTTCTTTATTGTTTTGTCTTTATGGTCCCCATTTCTCAATTGTTTATCTCTATGGTCTCTATCTTTTTTTTTTTTTTTTTTTGTCTGCTATATAACTAATTTTGCTGGGTGTAAACCAATTAAGGTGGTGGGATATAATTGCTTAGATAATCTAGTTACAATATATTAGGATTGGATATTTAAATGTCAGTAAAAGGATTGGTTAAATGCATACCTGAGAATGAGGTGATACTGATATGTGTATGTTATAGGGTTTCTTTATTTCAGATTCTTCAGAATTGCGGAACAGTATTTTTTCCCCAAAAGTTATACCAAGCAAAAAATTACCTGTACTACACACGCCATTATGGCAGGTAAGTAGACTGTTTCAATGTGCATTCATTTGATTTCTGAACCTATTATTTTCAATCACCTCTGCTGGTGTGTTTTTTTTTTATTCACATTATTGTGCTGTTACATGTCCTGTCCTGAGTTACAATCTTGTAGGTGATCTCATTATCTCAAATAACAGTCGATCAGCATTGATCGAATACAGCTTTTTGTAAGCCACAACTACTTCAAAATTATGCATGTAGCTGCAATTCATTTATGCCTCTGTTGTGACTGACCTATGAATGATGCATTGCTAATTTTGGTTTACCCTGCTTATATGTCCGCAATGTACATCTCATACCTTATAACTGAACTTTTTATTTGTATATCAGGTTATAATAAAGTTTTTAAAATTTGAAAAATACTTCTCTGTATTTGTGTCCATGTGTATAATGCAAATTATACCGGCAGCAAGGAAGGAGGGAATTGTGAGTGTTTTTGACCACAAAACCCTGTCCCTCCTAATTTGCAAGTCCTGGACCAGGTAGCAGAAGAGGGAGCGAATTGTGAGTGTTTTAGACTATGGAACCCCATCCCTCCTAATTTGCAACCCCTGGACCAGGTAGCAAGTCTTGAGCAGTAGCCCAGAATTTCACGTACGCATGACGGAAACCGCAACTAGGAGCAGAAAAGGAGGGTTTCATTTTCTGTCGTTCCACCGGCTCTAGGTTTTTTGCCGCCGCCCCCCCGCCCCCGCTCTTGGCCCGCTGCTGCAGGACAGGCACAGCGGAGGGAAGCGCCCTTGCGGCTCTTTGACTCTCCAGGACCTCCGGCCAAACCCAGCCTGCGTCCTGTCCCTCCACACACATCCCGACCCCCAGTTGCCACCTTCTTTCCCCAGGCAAACCCGACCCCTCAGTGACCGGACCCAGCCCCGCTTCTCTCCCCACCTCCCCACCCTGCCCTCTCTTCCTCCCAGCCAAACCTGATCCCCACCGACCGAACTCCGTCTCCTTCCTCCCCCGCCGAACCTCGTGTCCCCTCCCCACAGCACGTGTGGAAACGTCGGAGCGCCCTAGGGAGGGTGAAAGTGGCCTGGCCCCTGGGGATGCGCGCGCACACAGCCGGGAAACGGAACGGGCAAGGCCAGGTTCGCGGCGCAGCTCCCGGAGCGAGGCAGCGACACCTTCCCTCCCCCCCCCAATCTCTGAGCCGGGGCAGGCGAGGCCCGGCCCCCCCACCTGCGCACAGGCCGCGCCAGCCAATCCGCGCGCGAGGGGCGGAGCCAGCCAACCCGCCCGGCGCGAGATCAGTGTTTACAAACCGGAGCTGGCCGGCAGGGCTATAAAAGCGCAGGAGGATCACGCCTCGCTCCCACCAGGCTGCTCGATCGCTTTTGGGTGGCGCCACCCAGTGCCGCATTGCAGTGAGAGGCACCATCGGACTGCGGGTTTGAGGCTGGGTGGGGATTCTATGACTAGCCAAAACCCCTTTCCAGCTATTTTTGTACATTTTTAGAATAACCCCTCCAGCCACAGGACTCAGCAGCAGGTGCCATTGATTTCAACAAGAGCAGGAAGTTGCTTTAAATAGGTTTCTTGGCTTGTTTGTAAGTGTAACGTGTTTGCAGGGCACGTTTGATTGTAACTTAGTAGGGCTAATTCCACAGGCAGTGGAGCTGTTTGAAATACATCGGGCGGAGGGAGGGGGGGGCAAAGCCTGGGGCTGTATTGGGGCGGCGGGTCTCAGGGCGCCCAGCTCGGCCCCAGCTGTCCCCCAGCGGCGGGGTGGGCGCCGGGTCTGGGCGAGCGGCGATCGCTGCCCGGGGGCTGCCCCAGGAAAGCGGCGCGGGATGAGCCCGGGACTCGTGGAACCGGCAATGTGGCTGCTGCGCCCCGGGCTGCTGCTTCTCCGGCAGTTTCATGCTGCCTACAGCGCTAGACAGCCCGTGTCCGGGAGCGGCTGCGGTTCTGGACTCAGCCGGGTTCTGCGGGGACAGGCGAGTGGGGTCCTCAGATCTCAGCTCCCTGCCTGCCCTCTGGCTACAGCCCTCTCCGCCCCGGCCTGTCTGAGACACTGAACCCGCCAGCTCCGATCAGAGCTAGGCTCCTAAACAGTAACCCTCTCCGGCAGAGCACGGGGAGGCAGAGAACTGGACTTTTCTCTACATCCACAAAGGCTGGAAACATTCCTTAATTTAAAAAAATGAAAACTGGGATTGTCCCTAATTGTTTGCCCTAAGGAGCTGGGCTTTGGAAAACACCAGCCATCCTAAAATCAGAGCTGGCAACAGGGTGTGAGAGTCCCAGCAGCCTAGGGATTTAAAACATCATGATCCCTATATTGGCAGTGCCTAGGTGACCCATCTGACTTTACAGCCCTTTTGAGCCCCCAGCTGCCTTTTAATTTGAAGGGAAGCTGTGTCCAAGCAAACAGTCCAAATCTCAGTGGAACAGATGCCCGCCCACACACCTCACTGAAAGCTGTTTGCAGGAGGAGCTCACCACAGCTGTAGCTCTTTCTTGATCATGTTTTTCTTAGTGGCAAAAACATCCCTACTCAACACCCCTCCCCGGGCAGCATTTACCTTTGTGGAGGGGGAATCACTTTGAAATATAATTTCCCTTGGGATGATGTGGGGTGGCACAGAATTTTTCTCTCCTTCCTCCAGGGGTGAAGGGCCCACCCAGCTCTGGAGAGCAAATAATTTGTCTTGTCCAGCAGTAGTTGCTAATCTGTCTGTTGTGATGGGAATGTTACTGTTCCTCTTTGAGTAAAAGAAAGATGGTCCTCAAGAGTGCACATTTTATACCGGGGTGGGCAATAATTTTTAATGGGGGGCCACTCCAAGATTTTGATCAGTGATAAAGGGCTGCACTTCCATGGAGGGTGGGGTCTAGGTGCAGAAGGGAGCTTGAGGCACGGACTAGAGTGCAGGAGGATGTGGGATCTGAGAGGAGTTTGAGTAAAGGAGGGGTTGTGATCTGGGGCAGAGGGTTTGGATGGTGACCCAGGAAGAAATGGGTTGGAGGGGGGGTGCTGACTGCAGCGGTGTCCCAAAGGAGAGCGACCGGAGCAGGCAGAGAGGAAAACGCCTTGCTTCCCTCGGCAAGGTAGGCAAGCAAGCGGGAAAGCTGAGAACCAGCTGTCTGGGGTGTCCCTTTAAGCACGAGCCTCAGACAGCAGCCACACAAAGCAACTACTGACCTGATGCCCTGCTGGAACCGGTTTCACCTGCCCTTAAATGCGATCCAGAGTCCAATCAGTGTGGACGCGCTATTTTGAAATAGCAAAACGCTAATTCGAATTAGTTTTTAGGTCTAGATGCGTTATTTCGAATTAGCTTATTTTGAATTAACTAATTCGAAATAAGTTAATTCGAAATAGCGCTGTAGTGTAGACATACCCAGAGTTATTCTGAAATAACGCTAGTTATTTGAGAATGATTTTGCTGTATAAACTAAGACGTGAAGGACTAGTCTACTAGTCACTCCTCCCGCTACCTCTATCAGAGGCAGCAAAGGGGAGGAATAAGGGTACTTCAAAGTGGCAGTGCCACATGGAGCCCGGTATCAGCTGTGCAGTGCTGCCCCTTTGAAACATCACCACAGTGTTTCAAAGCAGTAGCGCCACATGGAGCCCGGGGTCAGCTGGGGACTCCCCAGCTGACCCCCAACTCTGTGCAGCATTTCTGGGGAACCTGAGGTCAGCTGAGTCCCCAGCTGATTCCGGACTCCAGCGCGGCATTTCAAAGCACGCAAAGCCCCGGGGTCAGCAGGGAGAGGTCCCCCGCTGATTCTGGGTTCTCTGGAGATGCCACACAGAGCCCAGGATCAATCCCCAGCTGACCCCACCTGCACATGGCACGGCATTTCAACGCGGCAGCGCCACATGGAGCCTGGTTTCAGCGGGGGATTCTGAGGAGCGCTTCGCCTTTGAAATGCACAAGAGCCCGCACTGGGGAGAAATGCAGAAATGCCTATTGACTAGTGAAGTAGTTCATGGAAATTCCATCGACTCCTCGAGCTTTTCCTCTAGTTGCAAACTATCCCCTTCACAGGCAACTTCCAGCGGATGCTGTGAGCGCTAACGGCTCCGTCTGTTACAGGTTTCCTCTCTGCATTGAAAGCCCAGGCACTTCCTCTGGCCGTGCTGAGCCTGGTTCTCAACCTCATTTTTATCAGCATCCTCATTGCCCGCCCAGGTGAGTGTGGAGCCCACTGACCATATCTCTGCACCTTGTACTCGGTCGCCTGGCAGCATCTGCACCTGCAGGGGGCAAAACTGGGGCTGCAGCAAAGGAACCCAGGGCAGGAAATGTGGCTCCAACCCAGAGCATGCAGTGGTAGGGGGTGAGGAGGGAGACACTGGCCTCTCCCTGTTGCAAAGGGGAATATGTCTTGGCACAAGCTCAGCTAACCCTGGGGTAGAGTGTGAGTGTGTGGAGGGTCAGGGTCAGTTCCTTGTTAGTGTCACTGGAGACTTAGTCCCCTGGCTACAGAGGGAAACGGGAAAATCTCTCACCCTGCTGCTTTCTCATCTCCAGCCAACACATGTGAGCCATGCCTGGCTGGAGCTGCCTGCCCAGTGGCCGCCTGTCCCAAAGGCTGGGTCGGGTACCGGGGGAATTGTTACTATTTCTCAGAGCTGGAAGCAAACTGGATCGACAGCCAGAAGAACTGCTCTGCCCTCGGTGCCTCCCTGGCTGGGACTGACACGCAGCAGGAAATGGTGAGACGGATTCTAGGCTGCACGGGGTGAGGGTGGCAAAGGCGGCTCTAGGCTGGGCTTGTCCTGGGGCTGGCCTGGCCCCAGATGCTGCTTGTATTTAGGGCAACTTTCCCCAGTCCAGAAAAGCTGGAGCTCCAAGTGCTCCGCCCACACCCCATCCTCCCCACATGCTGGGCACGAAGTCCGAGCCACGTGGGGCTCGCCGACCCTCTGCTCCTGGGGAATTCCCAGCGGGGGAATCCAGATGCTTCCCAGCCCCTTTTATGTGACAGCAGCAGCCTTGCTAGCCCAGCATTTGGTAATTGCGCATGGGGCTCTTCAAAACCATGTGACTGACTTTAGAAGAACAGCTCTGAGCATTTCAGGGGTGAGCGAGTTGGTCTGTAATTGGAAAAACTTAAACAACAAATAGTCTAGTAGCACCTTAAAGACTCACAAAACATGAGGATGGGATCATGAGCCTTGATGGGCACAGCCAACTTCTTCAGATGAGCTCTGAGAGTGTTATGTTGCCGTATTGTAGCTTTTAGGGGTTCACATTTTCTCTGCAGCCACAAGGGCTAGAAACTCACCTTTTAAATGAAAGACGAGACTCTTGTAATCTCCAGGAGCTGGGGTGTTAAGAAAAGAACCAAACAGCAGGAGACTCTCAGCAAATGGGGAGAATTTGCTAAGAACACAGGTGTGGTCAGGATCTGAATGCAGCTAAGAATCTGAGCCATTAAATAACGGAGCTGGTTGCAAATCAGAAATTGCATCAGCTGGGAAATTCCGATCATTTGACATTTGTTTCCCTCCTGAATCAGGGCAAAATGCAAACTTCCCACTGCGTGTGGGTGTCATTTCTTGGTGCAGAATTCCCAGCCCTTAGGCCCTGCCCAGTGGCCTGGGTAGGTTGCAGAGAACCCAGAGAGGCAGCTGTCTAATGTATAGTGGCTTTTATGTTTTGAACAAAGGATTTCCTGGGGCGCAGTAAAGGATTCTTTGACCACTGGATCGGGCTCCACAGGGAACTGGGCCAGACCTGGAAATGGGCCAATGGCACCAACTTCAACAACTGGTGAGTCCCCTTTTCTTCTATTAACTCAGTAAATGTTGCAGCTTGTATTTAAAACAAGAGACTGGCCTTATGGTTACAACCTAGGCCTGTGATTTGGGCAATGGGGGTTCAGTGCCTGATTTCCCCCTATATTTGCAGTATGACCTGGGGTGACTTGCCCAGGGCTGGATTTTCACTGCTGGGAAGCTGCTCCGGCACTCGTGGAGGGTTGTTCATGGTTTGTTGCTGTTGCAGGTTTCCAATCACAGGCAGAGAACAGTGCGCTTTTCTGAGCCACAGTGGTGTTGCCAGTTCAGTCTGCTGGAACAGTCAACACTGGATCTGCAGCAAACCTGCCCAGAAACCAGAAGGCGAAATGAAGTGACCATGGCCTGGATGAGGCAGCCTGGTCCTGTCGGTGGGGCTGTCCCAAGCTGCCTCAGCGTGTGCGGCACTCGATGTGCTGGTGAAGAGGGCAGCCCCAGCAACAAGGAAGAGAGAAGCTCGCTGAATGACAGCACAGAGCTCCCCAGGAGTCTCTGCCACCCATCGGCCTGTTTAGGGCGCCCGCCTACTTTCACCTCACGTCAGCTCCCACCATTTTTACCCTGTGGGTTTTCCAGTCCCAAGACATCAGCCTGTTAGGCCTCAGAAAATTGGGCCTAGAGCAGTTATGCTAAAACAGACCAAAAAAAGGCTAACAAAGGTTTCTGGGTAGTCCCTGAGCCGAACTGGAGACATGGTTTAAGCAGGGGTGTACCTTAGATACTTGCTTAAGTTGCAAAAAGTAAGATAAGCGAAAGCTGCATTCTTGTACCTGCTGTGCTGGGGGAACAGCTTGTTTAGAGAACTGATAAGGAAACTCCCTGTCCTAACTTCATTTCTGTTCTCTGTCTGTTCTTAACTCCCTGTCTCCTGATACTTGTCTCCTGTGCTGATAAGAAAGTTGCTGATGCATTATGAATTGCTTAAGGCCACAGTGTATAGTTGGCTAGGTATGCATGAATACTAGAAGTTTCTAACTGATAAAGGGGGGTGGGTTGCTTAAGTGAATAGTCTATGACGCGACAGAACTGTCTACATATACCTGCTTGTTATTTAAATCGCCCGCTTCATTTTCCTATGCCAGGTAGCCTAATCTACATGCCTCTGGCAACAGAGGCATGTAGTCTAGACGTACTCTGTCTGGTCTTGCTAAAACAAAAGGAGAAACTATGCAGCACTTTAAAGAATAGATTAGTCTTTAAAGTGCTGCATAACTTTTCCTTTTGGTTTAGGATGACATAGCATATCCCAAGGATTTTGCAACCCCTAGCAATACTCCACCCAGAGTCTCCACTGGGTGCCACTGCATCCCTTCAATCAAGTACAGATTTATGTATAAACTTAAAAGACAAGAAATGGTCCTGTAGCACTTTACAGACTAACTAAACATGTAGATGGGATCATGAACTTTTGTGGGCACAGCCCACTTCTTCAGATGACCAGAGTTTTGAGTTTAAAATTATGTAATTCCAAGGACTTTGCAAATGCTAATGGACTATCAAGTCTTTGCACTTGCACAGACCCTGATCTCCACAGAACTCTACGCGTGAACTTGTTCACACTAATCACAGAGAGGATGGAATTAAGGCAGAGGCAGAGGATACCCAACAGCTGCCCCTTTCCCACAGTTCAGCGGCAGGTGTAGGAACAGGCATCTATGGTTTATGGCATCTGTGGAGGGGGCAGGGCGAAGCCTGTAACACACATTTGTATGGGCTCCTGCCTCTAGTCCAGTTGGCTGCCTCCCCCTATGCTGGGGGAGGGAAAGGGGGTGCCCGGATTACAGTTTCTCTCTGGTGCTGATCTGAGCACCAAACTATTTGCTGTTTTTTTAATTTTATGCTGTACAGACTAACTGGGCTACCCCTCCGAAGCTGCTGAGCTGAGGGGTCCAGTGGCTCAGCCAGGCAGGGCGGGAAGAGGCTGCAGCCAGAGGGGTGGGCAGGGAGCGGAGATCTGTGCACCTGCCTGTCACCCCGAGCAGCTCCGGGTCCCTGACCCCAGCACACTGACTAAGAGACAGGGACCTCAGACCGCAGCACGTTTCTCTTTCCATTCGTGCTCCGGCTCCCCTGGCTCAGAACAGTGCAACGATAGCAGCCCCAGGGCAGCCCGTTCACATTAGATCGCCGCTCTCACAGACCCAGCTCCCAGCGACGCTCACCCCGCCCTGGAGGAAGGCAGCTGGCACCAGGCCGAGTGCCCTGTGACCCCCTCCCCATACAGCCCCAGGCTCCGTGTCTCACCCCTCCCTGCTGTGGGGCTGTCCCCTGCCCCAGGTCACGCCCGCCCCAAGCGGAGCTCGGTCCCAGCGCCGCATAGAAGCAAATTCTCCCCATTATCCTGGGCTCTGCGTGACCCCATGGGGTGAGTCCCCTTCCCTTGCCCCACCCAACAACTCACCCTCCCCGAATGATCCAGCGCCGCGCGTCTTCCAGCCCCAGTTCCCCGACAGCGCCCCGCAGCCCGGGTCCTGCTCCCACCGCCCCCAACCTGCGCTCACCAGCCCTCGGCAGGGACGGATCCTCCGGGCCCAATGGAAAGGCGGATGAGAAACGCCGTGTCACTGCAAACCCGCCATCACTGCGCCCGATGCCGCAGCTGCTGCTGCGCTGGGTGGGGCGATGCAGTTTCTGTGGCTGGGAGATGGTTTGAGAATCAGGAGGCGTTGCTGCCCTTCCACCGACCAACCCCTCCGGGCTGGGGCTTGGGGCCAGGCCTGGCAGCGAGACAAACTGCTACAGACGCCAGTGGCGCGGCGTGTGCCAAGAAGGAGGGTAGTTCTGGTGAGACCCACGTGCTTTTTCCACCAGGCACTGGAGTGCATGCGCAGAGAGGCTGTTAGTGTCCAGCTGCACCGCTCCTGTGCATTTTGCCCCGATTCAGGAGAGAAACAAATGTCAAATGATCAGAATTTCCCAGCTGATGCAATTTCCGATTTTCAACCAGTTCCCTTATTTAACGGCTCAGATTCTTAGCTGCATCCAGATCCTGAGCACACCGGTGTTAGCAAACTCTCCTGATTTGCCGAGAGTCTCCTGCTGTTTGGTTCTTTTCTTAACAACCCAGCTCCTGGAGATTACAAGAGTCTCGTCTTTTATTTAAAAGGTGAGTTTCTAGCCCTTGTGGCTGCAGAGAAAATGTGACCCCCTAAAAGCTACAACACCGGGAACATAACACTCTCAGAGCTCATCTGAAGAAGTGGGGCTGTGCCCATGAAGGCTCATGACACCACCTACGTGTTTTGTTAGTCTTTAAGGTGCTACTAGACTATTTGTTGTTTAAGTTTTTCTAATTACAGACCAACATCGCTCACCCCTGAAACACTCAGAGCTGTTCTTTTAAAGTCAGTCACAGGGTTTTGAAGAGCCCCATGCGCAATTACCAAATGCTGGGCTGGCAAGGCTGCTCCTGTCACATAAAAGGGGCTGGGAAGCATCTGGATTCCCCCCGCTGGGAATTCCCTGGGAGCAGAGGGTCGGCACACGAGCCCCACATGGCTCCGACTCCGTGCCCAGCATCTGGGGAAGATGGGGGGTGGGCAGAGCACTCGGAGCTCCAGCTGTTCTGGGCTGGGGGAAGTTGCCCTAAATACAAGCAGCATCTGGGGCCAGGCCAGCCCCAGGACAAGCCTAGCCTAGAGCTTGTGCCAAGACATATTCCCCTTTGCAACAGGGAGAGGCCAGTGCCTCCCCCGTCACCCCCTGCCCCCGCATGCTCTAGGTTGGAGCCACATTTCCTGCCCTGGGCTCCTTTGCTGCAGCCCCAGTTTTGTCCCCTGCAGGTGCAGATGCTGCCAGGGCGACCCTGAGTACAAGGCGCAGAGATATGGTCAGTGCGGGCTCCACACTCACCTGGGCGGGCAATGAGGACGCTGATAAAAATGAGGTTGAGAACCAGGCTCAGCACGGCCAGGGGAAGTGTCCGGGCTTTCAACGCAGAGAGCCAACCTGTAACAGACGGAGCCGTTAGCGCTCACAGCATCTGCTGGAAGTTGTTTGTGAAGGTGGATAGTTTGCAACTAGAGAGAAAAGCTCAGAGTGAATATTTTGATCAGTGTTCCTGCTAAGATTTACTACCCGTGAGCAGTGAGTTTTGCTTGTGCACCAATTCTGAGGTGACACCCACCAGTTACTAACAAATATCAGTCACGTATACAAAGAATAAAAGCACAGATAATAAAATCAGCACTTTCACCCATGCAGCTGTGTATTGACCACCCCTGCACTGTGTGATTTGTCCCCACACACCACGTGGAAGGCCTTACAGTCTCTAAATAATGAATGGGTGTGGTTGCAGCAGGTACAAGATCAATCCCATTCAAATTGTTTAACTATAAAAAATGTACTTAAGATCAGATAGCTGGAATAATGAAAGAAAAAGATGGAATTTAACATTGCTAGAAGAAAGCAGTTATGAAAGCTCAGGCCAAAAGAGATCTCAGCTGGAAAAAAACCCCATCTTGGGCAAATCTAAAATATAAAAAGGAACAGCAGTTTAGAAATGTAAGCAACTTAGATGAGTCATTTGTTCTTAACTTGCAATTTACACACATGCCCCAAAACTCCTTGAAAGTGTAAAATGAAAAAAGTTCAAAACTTCAGATAGCAAAAGGGAAGCCAAGAGAGTTTAAAATATTTAGTCTTTCATAATAACCATAATTTTTAAGAAATACTTAAAAATTATAGATATCAAATAAATCAGCTTCTTAGAAATTCCTCTAAAATCCATTCAAATATTCAAGGTTGCAAAACTGAGAGCTACTCTTGCAGTGAGCATCTACTGACAGCCTTAACTTTGTCAGTTAACTCTTCATGTGTCCTCATGCTTTCACAAAGTTTGATTTTTTTTTTAAACATTTAGGGTACGTCTACACTAAGCATGATAAATATCAGTTAATTTACTAGTCGAGGAGTCGATGGAATTTCCATTGACTACTTGACTAGTCAATAGGCACTTCCGCATTCCTCCCCAGTGTGGGCTCTTGTGCATTTCAAAGTGGAAGCGCTCCTCAGAATCCCCCGCTGGCCCAGGCTCCATGCCGTGCTACTGCTTTGAAATGCCGTGCCACGTGGAGCCGGGTCAGCTGGGACTGATCCTGGGCTCTGTGTGGCATCTCCACAGAACCCAGAGTCAGCGGGGGACTTCCCACCACTGACCCCGGGGCTCTGCGTGGTTTGAAATGCCGCGCTGGAGCCCGGAATTAGCTGGGGACTCAGATGACTCCGGGTTCTGCAGAAATACTGCACAGAGTTGGGGGTCAGTTAGAGAGTCCCCAGCTGACCCCGGGCTCCATGTGGCACTACCGCTTTGAAACACTGTGGTGATGTTTCAAAGGGGCAGTGCTGCACAGCTGATACGGGGCTCCATGCGGCACTGCCACTTTGAAGTACCCCTTATTCCTCCCCCTTTGCTGCCTCTGATAGAGGTGGCGGGGGGAGGGACAAGTCGACTAGTCCTGAACATCCTTAGTTTATACAGCAACATCATTTTCAAATAACTAGTGTTATTTCGAAATAACTTAGTTGCGTCTACACAGCAGGCAGTTATTTTGAAAGTGTGTCAAAATACTGCCAAGCTGAAGGACTTTTTACTCCGACTCCTGTAATCCTCATTGTACAAGGAGTAAGGGAAGTCGGAGGAAGAGTTCTGTGTTTCGGAAATAAATGCTGTGTAGATGCTCCCAATTTCAAAATAAGCTACCCAATTGACGTAGCTCAAGTGGCGTAGCTCATTTCGAGTTAAGCCCTGCTGTGTAGATGCACCCTAAGTGATTAATATTAAACATAAAATAAGTTAAAATAAAGAGAAACACAAAATACGAAAAGGGCGTTAGAACAGTCGTTACTGCACAAAGCGACTAACTCCCTTTTCTTCTTCGAGTGATGTCCCCGTGGATGCTCCACTGTTGGCCACTACAGAACTGAGCTGGGCTGCTCACCAGCCTGCTAAAAAATTTGCTGGTGGAGGTGGGGGAGGGAAATGCATGTAGTCTATAACATTAACCTATAAGCTTTTGCTTATTGGTCAATCGACAGCACTATTACATCCCTACTACAGAGCAGTATGCGACCTTGATGGAGGGAGTCAGAGTCATTGTTTAGCAGTGGTGGACTAAACTGCGGTAGTCACCGTGGAATCGGAAGCGACTTGTGGTAAGATGGCCTAGTGTTTAGCCAAAGTGTGGTTTGATGACCATAAGCAACTCGATAAATGTCTCTTAAGGGAATGTTGTTCAAAAAGGCTGTGGAAGCTTCTGTAGCCCGACTAGAATCTGCTCATAGTGGATGTTGTAAAGGCCTGTTGGCCAGGGTATGACATCTAACTATGCATATCCACTTTGAGATATGTTGGGATGAAATAGATGTACCTCTTGAGCGTTCAGCCATAGAAATAAAAAGTCTTTGAGATTTACAAAATGCTCATGTTCTGTCCAAAAAGAAAGCCAATGCTCATTGGATATCTAGAGGGTGTCGGCTCGTGCTCGTGGTCAGGCATGGGGCTTTGGAAAAAGGTAGGTAATGCAATGGACTCATTCACGTGGAATGCTGTAAAGACTTTTGGTAAGAATGCCGGATGAGGTTTCAGGTTTGTGACTCTGTCTTTTGTGAAAACCATGTATGGGGGTTCTGCCATAAGGGCCCCAAGTTCCCTGACTCTCCTCATGTCAGCCAATGGTCAGGGCAGTGAGTGGTGTGTGTGTGTGTATTATACACCCGAGACTTCAACTGCCAGGACCGGGGTCCCTTAGCAGTGGGCAACCTGGAGGAGGTTGACGGGCGCCCCAATAAGTTTACAGGGAGAGCTTATAACACCTCAGATTTTAGCTGCTAGAATCCAGAAATCCCTTCGCAGCGGGCAGCCTGGGGAGGCTGAGAGGTGCCCCAATGGATCTGTCACCTGGGAGTGACACAAATCCAAACGCCCAAGCTCTCCTATACCTGTCCCTTATGACCGGCTGGAGTTCTTTTAAATTGTGCTTGGTTCTGTTACAGCAACTGAAGGAGTCAGGTTAAAGCTTAAACAGTTACTATTTTATTGTTACAGGGTAAACTTAGCTGTTAAATGCTACTGCTGTGTTACAGATAACACAGCCACTACAAAAGGACAGGACAGAAATTACACTTAAAACAAAAGTCACTTACAGGTACCATGAAACCCTTTTGGCTCTCTGAGCTCTTATTAAATGCATGCAAAATAGACACATAGCAGGTATATATTCTCACCCCTGCGTTCCAGACTTGGCGTGGCCAGCGTCTTTCTCTCAATCCTCGGGAAGAAGTAGGGCGAGGTTGGGCGTCCCACAGACCTCGGAGACAATCAATACCTGCCAGCAGGTATAGATGATTGGAGCTCAAATGGGGTGGGCTACTAAACCCCTCTTTATACCCCTTGTGTCACGTAGGCTTCTTCCTGGTCTCAAGTGGCCAATTAGGAAAATGGCTTTGAATGCCAAGTTTCACGAAGGGTGCAAAGCATAATTCACACCTGGGAAAATGCAGACAATGGGCACTTCTAGTATGTGATGGGCGAAGATTCCTCTCCTGGGACAGTGCAGGCGTGTCAATTACTGGTACTAGCCATCAGGCAACGGGAGGCCCCGGGTCGTCAGCTAGCCCATTTACTGTCTGGTTTCTGTTTATGGTAGAGTCAGGGACAGGCAGCACACCTGCGTTCCCAGGGCATCAAAGGCTGACTGCCTTTCTCTTGCTCTTTGGGGGGGAAACAAGATGGGGTTCATGTCTGGCTACACCTCACTGAAGTGATGGCCAGCAAAAGCAGACCATTGTCAAGAGGAAGGGGAGTGCCAAAGTGGCAAATGGTTCAAAGGGGGACCTGGTCAAACAATCCAAAACAAGGTTCAAGTCCCATAACGGGGGTGAGGTCCTATGAGGCCAGTATATGTTATGGAGGCCCCTGAGAACCTTTTTGTGACAGGATGAGCAAATATGGAGAAACCATCCAGAGAGGTGGGAAAAACTGTTAGTTGTAAGTGGACCCTTAGGGTAGGTCTAAGGTAGGTCTAGACTACAGGCTTTTGTGGACAGAGGCTTTGTCGACAGATACTGTTGACAAAGCTTCTGTCAACAAAGACCGCCTAGACTACAGTTAGTTCTGTCGACAAAGCAAGCTGCTTTGTCGACATGACAGTGTAGACGCAAAGGACAGTGTAGATGCAATAACATTTTCTGTCGGCAGAACTCTGTCAACAAAAGGCGTTATTCCTCGTAGAATGAGGTTCATTGCCGTCGACAAAACTGCCGAGTTCTGTCGAAGTTATGTCAACAGAACTCGGCGGTAGTGTAGACGCAGGTATAGTTTTGTCGACAAAAGTCCACCTTTGTCGACAAAACCCTGTAGTCTAGACACACCCTTGGAGAAGAGAGTGAAAGCCCCAACATCTTAAGATCTAGCATGTAGTCCAGGATGGAGTTCAGTGGGGACATCTGAGGGTCTCTCTCGGCTCTCTGACACCAATGAGAGAACTGTGCCCATTTTTGCAGGTAAGTCTTTCGTGTAGACAGAATCCTGCTGTGCCGGAAAACTCCTTCACCTGGTGAGAACATCTGTCTTGTACTTCCGTGAACCAGAGAGAAGCCACGCCTGGAGACAAAGAGTTTGTGGTTGTGGGTGCAACATCTTCCCAGAGTTCTAAGAGAGAAGGTCCCATCGGTGTGGCAATGGGTTGGGAGGTTGAACTGCTAGCCAGTGCAGGTATGGATACCAGGTCTGACGTAACTACGATGGAACTATCAGGATGACATGAGCTCCATCCACGCAGATCTTGTGGGCTCTGGGAATAAGAGGTACAGGGGGGGGAAAGCATAATACACAGGAGCTGTCCATTGGATCAGATATGCATCCCCCAAGGAGTGTTTGCGGGAGTCCTGTTCGGGAGGTGAATCAGGGGCATTTGGGATTCTGTGGAGAAGTGAAGAGGTCTACTGATGGCCACCCCCATTGGTAGAATATGGAGTTGGTGACCTCTGGATGTAATTCCTATTCGTGGTCTACGGTGACGTTTCAGCTCAGGAAGTCCGCCTTGGAGTTGCTGGCCACAGGTAGGTATGGTGCTATGAGTGTAACCTAGTTGCGGACGCACCAATTCTATAGGCAGATGGCCTCTGCACATAGGGAACGGGAGCGGGTGCCGCTTGTCGGTTTATATGAAACATCATGGAGATGTTGTCTGTAAGGGTGCAAACTGTACGACTGAGAATTCTGGGTACAAAATGTGCTCATGCATTTCTTACTGCCCACAGCTCCAGTAGGTTGATGTGCAATGTCATCTCATGCAGAGAACATTTGCCTTGGACCACGTGGTCGTTCATGTGGGCTCCCAGCCTAGGAGAGATGCCTGTAGTAATTTGTAACATGGGCTTGGTTTGGTGGAATGGCACCTCCACCAGGAGATTGTCCAAAGTGGGCTGTACCCATGAAAACTCATGATACCATCTACATGTTTTGTTAGTCTAGAAAGTGCTACCAGACCATTTGTTGTTTAAGTTCATCACAGAGATGCGAGAATATCCGGGTATGGTAACTCTCTTGTTTCAAGAGTGACAGACTACGTAAGTAGTTGAAGCCATGTGACCCAACAACCGGAGGCAGGTGAGTATCGTGGTAGAAGGGGTCATGGATATTGTGTTTATGAGGTCTTGTATAGCTATGAAGTGTTGTCGAGGTAAGTATGTGCGGGCTGAGACTGAATCTAGGCAAGCGCCGATAAACTCTGTGTCTTGGACTGGGTGCAGCGTTGCTTTCTGTTCGTTGATTAGAAGGTCTAGATGACTGAGGAGAGCTCTGGTTATGTTTATCATGGAGGTGGTTTCCTCCCATGACTCCCTTTTATCAGGCAGTAGTCGAGGTATGGAAAAATGATGACGTGTTGTTGTCTGAGGTATGCAGTGATCACTGCTAGTACCTTTGAAAATTCTTGAGGAGCCGATGAAAGGACAAAAAGTAGGTCCTTGTATTGTTAATGGTCTGGTCCGAGAGTAAAACATAGGTAACGCCTGTGTGCTGGATGAATGGGGACATAAAGCAAGCATCTTGCAGGTTGAGGGCTGCAAACCAGTCCCCTCGATCTAACGCCAGAATAATTGTGGTTAGCGTGACCATCTTGAATCGGTGTTTCTTGAGAAATTTGTTCAGTTTGTGGAGGTCAAGGACTGGTCTCCAACCCCCTCGTTTTTTTCTCTATGAAGAAGTAATTCGAGTAGAATCCCCTTCCGTGAAGTTCCTTGAGTACTCTCTCTATGGCCCCAATCACGAGGAGGTGAGCAATCTCCTCTTTTAGTGGGGCCTCGGGAGAAGGGTCCCTGAAAAGGGATAGGGTAGAGTGTGGGGGATAAAGGTAAAGGGGGCAGTATATCCTATTCAAATTATTTCCAACACCAAACAGTCTGACATTATGGACTCCCATTGTGATAAGAAGGGACGCAAACAGTGGGTAAAAAGATGGCCATGTTGCATTGTCATTGGATCGTAAGGGAGGTCTTGCAGACCCTTGACCACACCCTCAAATATGCTGCTTTGCAGCTTGGTCTCTGTGCCTGCTGTCTTGTGCCTGGTATCTTCACAGGGTCTCTGTGGTAACTGATTATATTGTCCATATCTGTTGCGGTTATAGGGGCTGTATCGTTTCCACCTGTAGGACGGAGTGTACATGCCCAAAGTGCAGAGCGTGGTTCTGGAATGTTTACTATTGTGCGGAACCTTGTCCGTTGTAGCTGTGAACAACTTCAATTTATCAAATGAAAGATCTTCCACTTTGGACTGAAGTTTCCGGGGAACACCAGAGGCCCATAACCAAGATGTCCTGCACATTATCACTGCTGTAGCTGTCGCAGTATCGGCAACATCCAGCACTGTGCATAGGGCCGTGCATAGGCGCTCCTTTGGCCCTCATGGACTATTTGCTTTGAAGTTAGATCTTTTCAACACAGGGAAGTGTTGCATGAGATCCCCCAATTCTGAATAGTTATCAAAATCATGGTTTGCCAAAAAAGCAGAGTAATTTGCAATTCTCACTTGCAGTGTGGAAGAAGAGTAGATCTTTCTGCCAAAGAAATCGAACTTTTTATGATCCTTGTCTTGATTACCAGACCTATACTGTGGCAGTTTGGATGTCTGCTGGGCTGATTCCACAACCAAGGAGTTCACTTGCGCGGGAGAGGTTTGAACAGAAATTCCATGTATTTTCGGGGAACAAATTATTTTCTGTCCGCCCTTTTGGTGGGAAGCTGAATAGATGCAAGTGTTTTCCACAGCTCATCTGATGTTTCCATATTTGCCTTACTTATAGACAAGGCAATCTTCCCGTGTAACGTAGGGTGTACGTTTAACAAGCGGTGCTGTTTTTCCTGCACTTCTTGGAGGGAGACTTGTTAAATAACTCTTGAAATTGCTTAAGATTGTCGTGTCATCTGGTAGCGATGGAGAATTATCTGCTGGGAACACGTTAAGTGCATGAGAGTCTGGATCTCTGTCAGATTTTTGAACCTCCTCCTCCTCCTCCTCTGTAGGAGGAAGGGACCGGATTGAGGGCAAGTTTCTTCTTGCTGAAGTAGAGTAAATTGAGGACCAGTGTCTATACGAGTCCGTGTTCAAGGCGCCCACTGCGGTGGTTAAGGTGCGGGGGGGCGGGGGAAGGACAAGAGTAAACCCAGTGTGGGTAAGAGGGGTTCTGATGTGATTTGAATCTGTAAGGGTATGAGCATGACCCTGTCGGTGAGGCATGTTGGGAAGAGAATGCTCTCACCTGGTTGTCATCAGGTAAAAGACTGTGGTCAGACAACAGCGGAGATTTCAGTATGTGAAGAGAACCCTGGGCTGAAGAAGTTGCGGGTGATAGATCTCCAGAGGGAGGGCATGAATGCTGATGTCTGCTCTGGTTATCAGTGGTTGATTGTGGCATCTCAGATGCTGCCCGGCTGAGCTGCGGGTCCGTGTGCACTGTCGGCACGGGTGTAGGAGCAAACAACACTATTGGCACTGGTGTCGCTTTAACTGAGCAAGCTGCTTTTTCCTTGAGGCGCACGGCTTTGTGGTGCCGGTTTTTCACGTGGTGCTGCAGGTGTGGGGTGCTCTCGGGCTTCTGCCGGCACCGAGAAAGCGCGCACCCATCCGGGTGCTAGTACTGAGACTCTCCCTGCCGCTTTGGTAGCAGGAGTTCCCCAGGTGCCCTGTGGCTCTCCCCTGCTGCTTCTTAGGGAGGAGGAAGGGGGAAAAGAGTGTTATGGTGAGGCTCTCTTCTTAGCTTTCCTGGAAGCAGCTCTTTTTTGAGCCGAGACTTCCTGTGGTCGGGAGGCCTTCTGTGGCTCAGCAGGCTGTAAAGCCTTGTCAAATAATATCATCCTGAGGTGGAGCTCTCTGTCCTTTCTGGCTCTTGCCGTGACAGAGGAACAATGGTCACATTTCTGTGGCGCGTGGGTTGCCCCCAAGCACAGTATGCATAGCGAGTGGCCATCCGATAGTGGCATAGGCTCCCCCGGCACTGCTCACATTTTTTAAAGCCTGAGGAACCCGACATATTCAGTTGTCTGAGATGCTGCTTATTTCCTTTTTTTTTCCTCAGAAAGGGGAGGATCCGGTAAAAGCGCGGTACTCAGTGCCACTCAGCAGCAAAGCCACTTTCAAATCCCCTGAAGGATTTTTTTATTTATATTTTAAAGTACAATAACTGAGGGAAACTATCCATAGAACTGTTCAAGAGAACTATCTAACGGTAACTGTGAAATACTAAGTGAGGTAACAGGCTGACAGGGAGATGCTGAAGCTCTGTCCACTGACAAGGGCGGTTGAAGAGTAACTAATAGGGGATGGGCTGCATGACTAGCACGCTCAGGCGGGAGTGTTGCGCGACAGCTCCTGCGCACGTGTGGCTCAACAAGGGAAATTCCTTTGCAAGGCTCTGATCTGCGGCTCCGAATGACCCGTCACCAACAGTGGAGCACCCACGGGGACATCACTCGAAGAAGAACCCTAAATCCCTTCATTGATAATAAAAGCAACTTCTACAATAAAATTTTCATTGAAATAAAAATTTGAAAATCATTAAAGGTATTCCTATAAAATACAAGAAAAAAAAAATTCACCCAATACTAGAACTGGAAGGAACCTCAAGAGGTTATCGAGTCCAGTCCCCTGCCTTCCCAGGGCTCAAGAAAGGCCACCACCTGCGTGGTTTAAAAAAAAACAAAAACAAAACAAAACCTCAGCCGACTCTCACACACACACACACACACAGCCGACTCTCTCTCACACACACACACACACACACACACACACACACACACACACACACACACACACAAAACGAAGCCCAACTGTTAAATTCCCATTCAAAACAGGGATGTGAATGGTTCACACACCCTTACTGGGTGATGCTGCCTACCCCGTACGTAGGGTCAGTGGGCTGCTCCCACCCTGTGGGGCCTGGCGTGCCACAGGCAGGGATGCTTCAGCTTGACAGAATCAGCCTCCACCCCGGCTGGAACCACGGGAGCAGCCACCACCCGACACGTGACTTGGGCTCTGGCCCCAGCCACCGGAGCAGTTGTCGCCCACCACGCGGCCCGCAGTCAATTAACCAATAAGCAAAAGCTTATCGCTTAATGCAGTAGACAACAGGCATTTCCCCTGCTCCCCTCTCCGCCGGTAAATTTTGTAGCAGGCTGGCCCATAGCCCGGCTCACTGCTGGCTTGCGACGAGTCGGTGACCTACCTCTGCTGCGGCTCTGCATTTTTAAAGTGTATTACACACTAGGTGGGCAGGCAGCCCGGCTCAGTTCTGGCTTGCACCAAGTCCGGAAGCTCAGACCTGCCCCCCCCTCCTGGACAGGAGCTGCTGCCATCCCGTGCTGCGCTGCTGCCTTTGTATCAGAGGCAGCAGCACAGGGCAGAAGGCAGCTGGTCCACGAGGGGAGCTGGTTTTTAAGCTGGCTCCTCTCACGGATCAGCCCGCGCCTGGCACCCCAGGGGCAGCAGCACGGGATGTCAGGGAGCTCCTTGTGAGTGGGGCCAAGAGCACACAGGCTGCCGGCCCCACCCCCGAGGACTATAGAAAAGTCGATTAACCGATAAGAATTCGTGTAGTTAATCGACTAGACAATTAACCAACATCTAACACCCCTAGTGGGGCAGCTGCCCGCCATGGGACCCTGCCCCAGAGCAGCTAAGCAGCCACTGCACGGCTCTACTGAGGAGGTGGGTGGGAGGCAAATTCTTGGTGCCCACCCGTGCAAGCACACGCCTTAGAGGGAACACTGATTTTGATTCCAAATGGGAGGAAAAAGGCATTTCAGCTTTCTGAGGGAAAATCCCCAGGGACACGGGTTTCTGTTTGAGAGTTTCAGAGATTTCCCCCCTTCCGTGAGAACGTTATCAGTAGGGATATGAAAGTGTGAACATGGTTAACCTTCAGTTACATGGTGTAGGCAGAAGCTGGTGTTCGCAGGCAGCCACCACTCACCCTGCATATAAATGTGTAACCGGAGACCTGGGGGGTGGTTACTGGTTAGAGTGAAGCGGCGGTGTCAGTGGGAGCAGTTCCCCACCCACCCACATTGCAACGCTCTGGGCATGGCCTGGCCAGAGCAGCCCACAGCACTCCAGACAGGCTAGCCCACTGCACCACGCCTGCCCCTGTTTAAGCAGTTAACTCATTGAAGAGGGGTTTATATCTCAGATCTAAGGCCACAGACTGCAGCAGTCTGATTTAATGGTCTTTTGAGGCCTTGAGAAGGGGACGTTGTAAGAAGGCCCCAGAGAGGTCACGGTACCTGTAGGACGGATCGTGCTGCTCTCTTCACCCGTTGGAGGGATTCTCACAGAAGCGTCTGGCTCCACCCTCTCAGCAGCACACGACACATTTCCCATCTCTGCTCTCTCTGACAGACGTGGGGGGCTCCAAAAGTGGAGACATGTTCACTTGAACCTCCATTCTGCAGCCAGCGGTAGCTATGGCCTGTTCCCACTGGGTCTGGCAGGGCCGGCAGAGCCCTTCCTAAGGGCAATTTCAAAGCAGCTCCCTCGATTACAGCTCAGGGGCAGTTTGGATACGTGGGGTGATCAGTGAACCCCTCTTTCAAATATAGCTTGATGGTGAGTTTGGCCCGAATCCCCCGACCAGCCAGGCTGGGTCTGAGCCCTGGTCCAACGAGCTGTTCCAAAGCTCTCCTAGGCGCTGCTTTTATCCCCAGGGCTAGCCCGGCCTCGGCAGGCGCCGACCAAACCAGCCTCAGGTGCTGAAGGATCCTGGTTCCATGTCTCTTCCCCTGGTGCGGGCTGGGCTGGAGGTTCCTGTGGAGAGAATTGCCAGGTCACTCGGGCTGGCTGGTGTCACTAGTGTATCTGCCTAGCCCCAGCCCTGCACAGCCAGGGCAGGAGCCGACAGAGCTGGGACTGCCCTGGTCTCTCTGCAGCCACTGTCGGCTTAAGGCTTAAGCCCTTGACAGACACAGTGAGGTGAGTGCTAGATGTGCCAGTTCCATGGACAGAGAGTGGGCCACTCCCGGGCTGGTGTGACTTGGGGCAGCTCCACTGAAATCCCTGAGCCCAGCCCCCCAGCTGGTGAAATGAGCCAGTGCCCCTCTGGGGTCAGATCCCCAGCTCTGATTGATTGGTTGTGTCTGTTCATACCAGTGATACTCAGAGCTCAGTGGCTCAGGAGCTAAATTATCTCAGTGAAGGCCGGTCAGCAACTCAGAACAGCTGTTCTGCCCTATTACCTGCTGTGATGCTGAAGAATCTGGGCCCGTGAAGAGTTTGTGCATGTTGGACGTGAAACGTCTGGTAAGAGGTTTCAATGAGACTGTAAAAGGAGAATGACAGGCACTTGTAAGATGAAGATTGTGTATTTAGTGTGGACTGTTACAGTTAAAGTAACAGTAAAGCCCTGATTTCTGAACACCTGGCTGTGAATGTTAACAAATCCCATTTAACATATACATTCCTTTCTGTTCTCCTTGAAATAATGTTAGATAATAATAGGCATTCTGGCCTTGTGTTTAATTTCTAAATAGTTTTCACGTGAATGTTAAAATGAGAAAATAAATTAACATTACCAGATTTATGATGCCATTGGACACCCAATAACTCAGGAAATGCTTCAGTAGGGTCAGAGCGACATATTGTGTTGTCCTGTGGCATTATAAATACCTAATTTTTCTCTTTCTATGTGTCATTCACTCCACCTTTAATGATGCTTCCTAATCATCTGGATTCACTTATCTTTTAGTTGAACTAATATTCTACTGTACTAGCGACAGAGAGGGAGCCGTGTTAGTCTGTAACTTAAAAAAATCTTAAACAACTAGCCAATTAGCCTGTCATAAGACGGGATTTTCAGGTCTCTCCTCCATGTCAGTCGTCTCTCCTGAGCCTCCTGCCTCTCTCTCTGTCTCTCTCTTTCTCTTCTCCTCCCCCTCCTGCCTCTCACCTGGGGAACCGCGGAACCCAAATGGCCCGGGTCCCCCTACCTCCCGCCCTCCCATCCTTGGGTGATCACGCGACCAGACAAACACGGACAGTGGTTGTTCGGCGCCAAAGACTCTGTAAGGGATAGGGTGGCATGGATTAAAGGTGGTGTGAGCAGACCCCGGACTGCGTGCAGACTCTTGTCAAGGAAAGGGGAGGGCGGCATGGTTCGGGGAGAAGGAGGGTGCGTACCCCGCGCACCCTTACAGTGTGGTAAGTCCATGTTCAGTCATCTGCATTTAAAAGAACAACCATGATGATTGGTTCTGAATTACAAACAGGTTCTGTTCAGGAGGGGTAACTCACAGGTTCCACTGTTTTAGCCTAAATCACCGAGTAACATCTGGGGAGCTGTACTGCCCGTCTTCATCATTCTTCTGCAATGCTGGGAGTATTAGATGTTGGTATGACACAGCACATCCCATTGTATCCCTTTTTTTTATTGTATCCCTTTGGTATATAGGGTTGCGCCGATTTTCTTCCACATATTGATCTGAGGAAGTGGATCTGGCCCACGAAAGCTCATCACCTAATAAACCATCTTGTTAGTCTTTAAAGTGCTACATAGTTCTGTCTTTTGTTTCATAGTAATAGAGGGGTAGCCATGTTAGTCTGATCTTGCTAAATCAAAAGGAAAAACTATGCAGCACTTTAAAGAATAGATTAGTCTTTAAAGTGCTGCGTAGTTTTTCCTTTTGGTTTAGGATGACACAGCACATCCCAAGGATTTTGCAACCCCTAGTGCAGTGTTTCCCAATTGGTGAATCGAAAGTAAGGGTTCCACGAAAATGCAGCACTTCCCCATACCTTCTTAAAGAGACAGAGTCTATTTTGCTGGTTTTTTTTTTTTTTTTTTTTTGCTTGACCAATTCTATTTGCTTGACTTTTTTTTTTTTTGGCTCAGCAAATTTTGGTGGGCTTTTTCTTTTCTTGACAAATTTTACTCCGGCAACACTAGAGGTTCCTTGAAATTCTTTTAAGCTGAAAAGGGTTCTGTGGCCAAATAAAATTGGGAAACACTGTCCTAGTGCCATACTCCACCCAGAGTCTCCACTGGGAGCCACCACATCCCCTCAATCAAGTACAGATTTATGTATAAACTTAAAAGACAAGAAATGGTCTGGTAGCACTTTATAGACTAACTAAACATGTAGATGGGATCATGAACTTTTGTGGGCACAGCCCACTTCTTCAGATGACCAGAGTTTTGAGTTTAAAATTATGTATGTAATTCCAAGGACTTTGCAAACCCTAATGGACTATCAAGTCTTTGCACTTGCACAGAACCTGATCTCCACAGAACTCTACAGGTGAACTTGTTCATGGGTGAACTTTGTTCACACTAATCACAGAGAGGATGGAATTAAGGCAGAGGCAGAGGATACCCAACAGCTGCCCCGTTCCCACAGTTCAGCGGCAGGTGTAGGAACAGGCATCTGTGGTTTAACAGCTACACATTT
This sequence comes from Rafetus swinhoei, assembly GCA_019425775.1. Lineage (NCBI taxonomy): Eukaryota > Metazoa > Chordata > Testudines > Trionychidae > Rafetus > Rafetus swinhoei. Next base: position 14,166,407 of record CM033444.1, on the reverse strand, counting down.
TTCTCTCAGAGCTGGGTTTATGATGTGCGCTCCTGGGACCATCCTTCTTTTACTCACAAAGTGGAATAGTAACTCGCCCACCAGAAATGCAGACCAGCAACAACTAGACCAGCAACTACCACTGGACATGGTCAATTGTTTATTTGCTCTCCAGAGCTGGATGGGTCCTTCATCCCTTCACCTGGGCAAGAGGAACATACTGGTCCCTCCCATTTATCTTCCCCACATCATCCCAAGGGAAATGATATTACAAAGCGATTCCCCTCTCCACAGAGGTAAATGCTGGACGGGGTGGAGGTGAAAGGAGGTTGAGTGAGGTTGTATTTGCACTAAGAAAAAACATCAAGAAGGAACGGTGGGTTGGGAGAGCCTCCCCTCCTCCTCCAAACATCTTGCTGGGGGGGGGGGAGGGGATAGCTGTTCCACTGAGATTTGGACTGTTTGGACACAGCTTTGGTTCAAATTCAAAGGAAGATGAGGGCTCCACAGGGCTGTAATGTCAGATAGGTCCCCAGGTACCGTTGCAATAGAGATCATGATATTCCTTAATCCCCTAGACTGCTGGGAAAGTCGCACTGCCTGTTGGCAACTCTGATTTCTGGATAGTTGGTGTTTTCCCAAGTCCAGCTCCTTGTGGGCTCCTTGTGGGCAACAGGGGAAGGATCACCTGAGAATTACCTGTTGTGATCCCTCCCTCTGGGGCATCTGGCATTGGCCACTGTCGACAGACAGGATACTGAGCTAGACGGACCATCTGTCTGACCCAATATGGCCATTCTTGTGTTCTTATGACTTGGCACAGAAACCAGAAACTGAAGAGGGGAAATATTTTTAAATCCTCTTCAGAGTCCTGACTCATTTCTGAAGATTTAAAATTAACACCCCAGAGGGGCACAACTCAGACCCTCTGTGGAGAGGGCAGGGGGAAGCCTGTAACACACATTTGTATGGGCTCCTGCCTCTAGTCCAGTTGGCTGCCTCCCCCTATGCTGGAGGAGGGAAAGGGGGTGCCCGGATTAAGGTTTCTCTCTGGTGCTGATCTGAGCGCCAGACTATTTGCTGTTTTTTTAATTTTATGCTGTACAGACTAACTGGGCTACCCCTCTGAAGCTGCTGAGCTGGGGGGTCCAGTGTCTCAGCCAGGTGGGGCGGGAGGAGGCTGCAGCCAGAGGGGTGGGCAGGGAGCAGAGATCTGTGCACCCGCCTGTCACCCCGAGCAGCTCCGGTTCCCTGACCCCAGCACACTGACTAAGAGACAGGGACCTCAGACCGCAGCACAACCTTTCTCTTTCCATTCGTGCTCCGGCTCCCCTGGCTCGGAACAGTGCAACGATAGCAGCCGCCGGGCAGCCTGTTCGCATGAGAGCGCCGCTCACAGACCCAGCTCCCAGCGACGCTCACCCCGCCCCTGGGGGGAGGCAGCGGGGGCCGGGCCCAGCGCCCCGCGACCCCCCCTCCCCATACAGCCCCAGGCTCTGTGTATGTCTCACCCCTCCCTGCTGTGGGGCTGTCTCCCCGCCCCGGGACCAAGTTCACGCCTGGGGCCAGGCCTGGCAGCGAGACAAATCAGAGACGACAGTGGCCAGAGACGCCAGTGTGCTGGCTTCTTCACTGGAAGCCAGCAAACGCAAGAAGGAAGGAAGGTCACAAATAACAGGGCTGCTACCCGTTCTCATTTCCCTTTTTAGAGATGGGCAGTAGATTTGCCCTTCTCCAGGCTTCTGGAATCTCTCCCCACTCCTCTGACTTTTCAAAGATGAGAGCTAAGGGCTCAGCTAGCTCCTCGATCAGCTCCGTGAGTATTCTACGTCAGTGTTTCTCAACCTTTTTTTAAATAAAGTATCACTTTTTCAAAAAAAAAAAGTGCCCCCAGCCCCTCCCTCCCGCTCTAACCCAATGCACCCACCCCTCCTCCAGAACCAGGCACCTCCAGCCCCCCTGCACTAACCCAATACCCTTCCCCTCCCCCAGAGCCAGTCACCTTTGAAGCGCCTGCTCCTGCTGCCCAGCCCTGCCTCCGTGGCTCGTCTGCAAGGAGCAAGTGGCCTGCCAGTGCCGGGCTGGCTGCATTGGTCTGAATGTCCCCACCCCAGCCTGGTGCCCTCTAGCGTGGTGCCTGGGGCAACAGCCCACCCTACCTTTCTGTGCCACTGATGTGGAACAAAGTTGATTGTGCAGTGTCACCGTCTTTGCGCTCCTCTCTACAGCGCCATGAATAAGGGGTCAGGGGGATGCGTGGTACTGAGCTGCTGGTGGGGGTGGGAGTAGGGGTAACACGCATCTCCAGGTTCAGCGGCCCTTGCTTCTAGAGCATCCTGGGAGGCTGCCAGAGAGGAACTAACCAGGAGGCAGCCGCCCCATCTCCTGATAAAATTTTCAGGCAAAATCCCAGACATTTTTTGCCAAATTTCATGTCTGTTGATGTACCCCCCCAGACGTCTCTGGTGTACCCCTCAGGGTACTCGTAACACTGGTCTAGGATTCATTTCTTCAGGCCCTGGGGACCTGCAGACATCTAACATTTCTAAGTGATTTTTAACTTCTTGTTTTCCTATTTTAACTATTTCCTGTCTAACCCTACCCCGTTTCCACTGGAATTCAATATAAGGACTTAAGGTTTACAAAATTAAATCAGCTTCCCTCAGGGATGCTTTTATTATATATAAAAATATATCGTTAGAAAACTTTACATGTTTTCTACTATACACATGTTCATAATTCCAAGTGCTATACAAATATAAACAGGCTGTGCACATACACACCCGTCTGTCCTCGCAGTCCAGTGCTCTCCTCATGCCCAGGGCTTCTTTCCATACTCCCCCCGCTCTCTCAGCAGGGCCTCCAAACCAGCTGCAGGAGCTTGAGTCCTTCCCCCAGACTGCAGGGCTCACCCGGTCACTTTGTTCCACAGCTGCAGAAATAGCACATCTCCAGCCAGCCCCGCAGGACATCACTGGTGTCTGGCCCAGCCCTGCAGCTCCCACCCGGGTCTCTGATTAGGAAGGACACTGCAGATTCAGCTGCTCTTTGCTAGTTTCCAAGTCAAAAGCTTCCCCTCCCTTCCCTGTGCCATAGGTCAGAGCTTGGGCTTCTATCCCCTGTGTCCACACCCAGCAGGCCCTGCTGCCACCTGTCCCACCAGGCTGCCTGTACTGGCAGATGGCTTAGGACTGGAAAACCCACAGGGTAAAAATGGTGGGAGCTGAGAGTAGGCGGGCGCCCTAAACAGGCCGATGGGTGGCAGAGACTCCCGGGGGAGCTCTGTGCTGTCCTTCAACGAGTGTCTCCCTTCCTTCCTGCTGGGGCTGCCCCTCGTCGCCAGCACATCAAGTGCCGCACATGCTGAGGCAGCTTGGGACAGCCCCACTGACGGGACCAGCCTGCCTCATCCAGGCAACAGTGACTTCATTTCACTTTCTGGGCAGGTTTGCTGCAGATCCAGCATTCACTGTTCCAGCAGCCTGAACTGGCAACACCACTGTGGCTCAGAAAAGCGCATTGTTCATCTCCTGCGATTGGAAACCTGCAACAGCAACAAACCATGAACAACCCTGCACAGCTGCCGGAGCAGCTTCCCCAGCAGTAAAAATCCAGCCCTGAGCAAGTCACCCCAGGTCACACTGCAAATGTAGGGGGGAGCCGGGCACTGAACCCCCATTGCCCAAATCACAGGCCCAGGCTGTAACCACAAGGCCAGTCTCTTGTTTTAAATACAAGCTGCAACATTTACTGAGTTAATCGAAGAAAAAGGGAATCACCAGCTGTTGAAGTCGGTGCCATTGGCCCATTTCCAGGTCTGGCCCGGTTCTCTGTGGAGCCCAATCCAGTAGTCAAAGATTCCTTTACTGCGCCCCAGGAAATCCTTTGTTCAAAACATAAAAGCCACTGTACATTAGACAGCTGCCTCTCTGGGTTCTCTGCAACCTACCCAGGGCGCTGGGCAGGGGGCCCAGGGGCTGGGAATTCTGCACCAAGAAATGACACCCACATGCAGTGGGAAGTTTGCATTTTGCCCTGATTCAGGAGGGAAACAAATGTCAAATGATCAGAATTTCCCAGATGATGCGATTTCCGATTTGCAACCAGCTCCATTATTTAACGGCTCAGATTCTTAGCTGCATCCAGATCCTGAGCACACCGGTGTTTGCAAACTCTCCCGATTTGCCGAGAGTCTCCTGCTGTTTGGTTCTTTTCTTAACTCCCCAGCTCCTGGAGATTACAAGAGTCTCGTCTTTCACGTAAAAGGTGAGTTTCTAGCCCTTGTGGCTGCAGAGAAAATGTGACCCCCTAAAAGCTACAGCACGGGAACATAACACTCTCAGAGCTCATCTGAAGAAGTGGGGCTGTGCCCATGAAGGCTCATGATCCCATCTGCATGTTTTGTGAGTCTTAAAGGTGCTACTAGACTATTTGTTGTTTAAGTTTTTCCAATTACAGACCAACTGCCACCCCTGAAACGCTCAGAGCTGTTCTTTTAAAGTCAGTCACATGGTTTTGAAGAGCCCCATGCACAATCACCAAATGCTGGGCTGGCAAGGCTGCTCCTGTCACATTAAAGGGACTGGGAAGCATCTGGATTCCCCGCTGGGAATTCCCAGGAGCAGAGGGTCGGCACACGAGCCCCACGTGGCTCGGACTTCGTGCCCAGTGTGTGATGAGGATGGGTGTTGGAGCACTTGAGCTCCAGCTTTCTGGACTGGGGAAGTTGCCTAAATACAAGCAGCATCTGGGGCCAGGCCAGCCCCAGGACAAGCCCAGCCCAGAGCCGCCTTTGCCACCCCCACCCCGTGCAGCCTAGAATCAGTCTCACCATTTCCTGCTGCGTGTCAATCCCAGCCAGAGAGGCACCGAGGGCAGAGCAGTTCTTCTGGCTGTCGGTCTAGTTTGCTTCCAGCTCTGAGAAATAGTAACACGTCCCCAGGTACCCGACCCAGCCGTCGGGACAGGCAGCCACTGGGCAGACAGCACCAGCCAGGCATGGCTCACGTGTCTTGGCTGGAGATGAGAAAGCAGCAGGGTGAGAGATTTGCCCATTTCCCCTCTGTAGCCAGGGGAGTAAGTCTCCAGTGACACTGTAACAAGGAACTGACCCTCTCCCCTCCACACACACACACTCCAGCCCAGGTTTAGCTGAGCTTCTGCCAAGACATGTTCCCCTTTGCAACAGGGAGAGGCCAGTGCCTCCCTCCTCACCCCCTACCGCCGCATGCTCTAGGTTGGAGCCACATTTCCTGCCCTGGGCTCCTTTGCTGCAGCCCCAGTTTTGCCCCCTGCAGGTGCAGATGCTGCCAGGGCGACCGAGTACAAGGTGCAGAGATATGGTCAGTGCGGGCTCCACACTCACCTGGGCGGGCAATGAGGATGCTGATAAAAATGAGGTTGAGAACCAGGCTCAGCACGGCCAGAGGAAGTGCCTGGGCTTTCAATGCAGAGAGGAAACCTGTAACAGACGGAGCCGTTAGCGCTCACAGCATCCGCTGGAAGTTGCCTGTGAAGGGGGATAGTTTGCAACTAGAGGGAAAAGCTCGAGGAGTCGATGGAATTTCCATGAACTACTTCACTAGTCAATAGGCATTTCTGCATTTCTCCCCAGTGCGGGCTCTTGTGCATTTCAAAGGCGAAGCGCTCCTCAGAATCCCCCGCTGAAGCCAGGCTCCATGTGGCGCTGCCGCGTTGAAATGCCGTGCCACGTGCAGGTGGGGTCAGCTGGGGATTGATCCTGGGCTCTGCGTGGCATCTCCACAGAACCCAGAGTCAGCGGGGGACCTCTCCCTGCTGACCCCAGGGCTTTGCGTGCTTTGAAATGCCACGCTGGAGTCTGGGATCAGCTGGGGACTCAGCTGACCTCAGGTTCCCCAGAAATGCTGCACAGAGTTGGGGGTCAGCTAGGGAGTCCCCAGCTGACCCCGGGCTCCATGTGGCGCTACTGCTTTGAAACACTGTGGTGATGTTTCAAAGGGGCAGCGCTGCACAGCTGATACCGGGCTCCATGCGGCACTGCCACTTTGAAGTACCTTATTCCTCCTCCTTTGCTGCCTCTGATAGAGGTAGCGGGAGGCGGGGGGAGTGACTAGTAGACTAGTCCTTCATGTCGTTAGTTTATACAGCAAAATCATTCTCAAATAACTAGCGTTATTTCAGAATAACTCTGGGTATGTCTACACTACAGCGCTATTTCAAATTAACTTATTTCAATTAGTTAATTCAAAATAAGCTAATTCAAATAACGATCTAGACCCAAAACTAATTTCGAATTAGCGTTTTGCTATTTTGAAATAGCGCCCACACTGATTGGACTCTGATCGCATTTAAGGGCAGCTGAAACCGGTTCCAGCAGGACATCAGGTCAGTAGTTGCTTTGTGTGGCTGCTGTCTGAGGCTGTCTGAGGCTCGTGCTTAAAGGGACCCCCCAGACAGCTGGTTCTCAGCTTTCCCGCTTGCTTGCCTACCTTGCCGAGGGAAAGCAAGGTGTTTTCCTCTCTGCCTGCTCCGGTCGCTCTCCTTTGGGACACCGCTGCAGTCAGCACACCCCCCCCCTCCAACCCTACACCCCATTTCCCTTCCCTGGGTCACCATCCAAACCCTCTGCCCCAGATCACAACCCCCTCCTTTACTCGAACTCCCTCTCAGATTCCACACCCCCTCCTGCACTCTAGTCCCTGCCTCAAGCTCCCTTCTGCACCTAGACCCCACACCCCCTCCATGGAAGTGCAGCCCTTTATCACTGATCAAAATCTTGGAGTGGCCCCCCATTAAAAATTATTGCCCACCCCGGTATAAAATGTGCACTCTTGAGGACCATCCTTCTTTTACTCAAAGAGGAACAGTAACATTCCCATCACAACAGACAGATTAGCAACTACTGCTGGACAAGACAAATTATTTGCTCTCCAGAGCTGGGTGGGCCCTTCACCCTGGAGGAAGGAGAGAAAATTCTGTGCCACCCCACATCATCCCAAGGGAAATTATATTTCAAAGTGATTCCCCCTCCACAAAGGTAAATGCTGCCCGGGGAGGGGTGTTGAGTAGGGATGTTTTGCCACTAAGAAAAACATGATCAAGAAAGAGCTACAGCTGTGGTGAGCCTCCCCTCCTGCAAACAGCTTTCAGTGAGGTGTGTGGGCGGCATCTGTTCCACTGAGATTTGGACTGTTTGCTTGGACACAGCTTCCTTCAAATTAAAAGGCAGCTGGGGGCTCAAAGGGCTGTAAAGTCAGATGGGTCACCTAGGCACTGCCAATATAGGGATCATGATGTTTCTAAATCCCCTAGGCTGCTGGGACTCTCACACCCTGTTGCCAGCTCTGATTTTAGGATGGCTGGTGTTTTCCAAAGCCCAGCTCCTTAGGGCAAACAATTAGGGGACAATCCCAATTTTCTTTTTTTTTTAATTAAGGAATGTTTCCAGCCTTTGTGAATGCGGAGAAAAGTCCAGTTCTCTGCCTCCCCCCCGTGCTCTGCCGGAGAGGGTTACTGTTCAGGAGCCTAGCTCTGATCGGAGCTGGCGGGTTCAGTGTCTCAGACAGGCCGGGGCGGGAGAGGGCTGTAGCCAGAGGGGCGGGCAGGGAGCTGAGATCTGAGGACCCCACTCGCCTGTCCCCCGCAGAACCCGGCTGAGTCCAGAACCGCAGCCGCTCCCGGACACGGGCTGTCTAGCGCTGTAGTCAGCATGAAACTGCCGGAGAAGCAGCAGCCCGGGCGCAGCAGCCACATTGCCGGTTCCACGAGTCCCGGGCTCACCCCGCGCCGCTTTCCTGGGGCAGCCCCCGGGCAGCGATCGCCGCTCGCCCAGACCCGGCGCCCACCCCGCCGCTGGGGGACAGCTGGGGCCGAGCTGGGCGCCCTGAGACCCGCCGCCCCAATACAGCCCCAGGCTTTGCCCCCCTCCGCCCGATGTATTTCAAACAGCTCCACTGCCTGTGGAATTAGCCCTACTAAGGTACAATCAAACTTTCCCTGCAAACACGTTACACTTACAAACAAGCCAAGAAACCTATTTAAAGCAACTTCCTGCTCTTGTTGAAATCAATGGCACCTGCTGCTGAGTCCTGTGGCTGGAGGGGTTATTCTAAAAATGTACAAAAATAGTGGGAAAGGTTTTTTGCTAGTCATAGTATCCCCACCCAGCCTCAAACCCGCAGTCCGATGGTGCCTCTCACTGCAGTGCTGCATTGGTTGGCACCACCCAAAAGCGATCGAGCAGCCTGGTGGGAGCGAGGCGTGCTCCTCCTGCGCTTTTATAGACCTGCCGGTCTCAGACTTACCAGTGTCCTGCTTCTCGGCGGTGCGTCTGTGTGAGGTGTCTGCGCGCCCCCACCCCGGCACAAGGCTCAGAGGGGCGCGACCCAGCCCTAGAGACACCCAGTGAGTAGGAGTAGAGCTGGGCAGAGCCCCGTCCTGGGGGGCAGGGGAAATGGGGGGATCTGGAGGGAGAGAAGAGTCGCTGGGGGGCTGGCTCTGAGATTTCCGAAGGGGCTGCCGCTCCGGTTGCGATGTTGCGCGGCGGGTGCTGAACAGCGCAAGGGCCGCTGGTGGCGGGGTTAGGGCAGCAGCTCTCATGCGCTGCCGCGGAGCAGACGCGGTGCCCTAGTGAAGTCGACCCCTTTATTAACACAGGTAAGTGCCGCCGCGCTTGGTGTTTGCTGAAACGGGCTAACGCGGCTGCCGCCCTGACGCCCGGGTACAGCGCGTGTGGGGAGGGCGAGCAGGGCAGAACTAGCTGGCTGGGGTGCCCCACCCTCTGCTTTTCAGTCTCTCGGCCCTTGGTGCGTTAGGGCTGGTCCGCATTTACAGAGCTGCTGGGGAGGAGGGAGAGACAGACCTCTTCCAGCTCAGAAACCTCATCTGCTTGGTATGATGCTGCAGACACTCCCGCCCCTCCTCCCGCTTCCCACCCTCGCCAGAGAACCAGCCCGCTTCTTGGAGAAGAGGCAGGCTCTTGGCCAGAAGAAACCAGGGCTTATAATTAACCACGTAGAACCATTAGAACACAAGAACGGCCGTACTGGGTCAGAGCAAAGGTCCATCTAGCCCAGTGGCCTGTCTGCCCACAGTGGCCAGCGCCAGGTGTCCCAGAGGGGGTGGACTGAAGACAATGATCAAGGGATTTGTCTCCTGCCATCCCTCTCCAGCGTCTGACAAACAGAGGCCAAGGACACCATTTCTATCCCCTGGCTAATAGCCTCTTATGGACCTAACCTGCATGAATTTAGCTCCTCTTTAAACTCTGTTATAGTCCTAGCTTCACAGCCTCCTCTGGCAAGGAGTTCCACAGGTTGACTATGCGTGGTGTGAAGAACTTTCTTTTATTAGTTTTAAACCTGCTACCCATTCATTTCATTTGGTGACCTCTAGGTCTTATATTATGGGAACTAATAAATAACTTTTCTTTATTCACCCTCTCCACACCACTCCTGATTGTATATACCTCTATCATATCCCCCTTAGTCTCCTCTTTTCTAAACTGGAAAGTCCCAGTTGCTTTAGCTTCTCCTCATATGGGACCTGTTCCAAACCCCTAATCATTTTAGTTGCCCTTCTCTGAACCTTTTCCAAGGCCAAAATGTCTTTTTTGAGGTGAGGAGACCACATCTGTACCCAGTATTCAAGACGTGGGCGTACCATCATTTTATACAGGGGCAGTAAGATATTCTCTGTTGTATTTTCTATCCCTTTTTAATAATTCCTAACATTCTATTTGCCTTTTTTGACTGCTGCTGCACACTGTGTGGAAGTTTTCAGAGAACTATCCACAATAACTCCAAGATCTCTTTCTTGATTTGTTGTAGCTAAATTAGCCCCCATCATATTGTATATATAGTTGGGGTTATTTTTTCCAATGTGCATTACTTCACACTTATCCACATTACATTTCATTTGCCATTTTGTTGCCCAATCACTCAGTTTGGTGAGATCTTTTTGAAGTTCTTCACAGTCTGCTTTCGTCTTGACTATCTTGAACAGTTTAGTATCATCCACAAACTTTGCCACCTCACTACTTACCCCTTTCTCTAGATCATTTATGAATAAGTTGAATAGTATTGGTCCTAGGACTGACCCTTTGGAGACACCACTAGTTACCCCTTTCCATTCTGAAAATTTACCATTTATTCCTACCCTTTGTTTCCTGTCTTTTAACCAGTTCTCAGCCATGAAAGGACCTTCCCTCTTATCCCATGACAACTTAATTTACACAAGAGCCTTTGGTGAGGGACCTTGTCAAAGGCTTTCTGGAAATCTAAGTACACTATATCTACTGGATCCCCCTTGTCTGCATGTTTGTTAACCCCTTCAAAGAACTCTAATATATTAGTAAGACATGATTTCCCTTTACAGAAACCATGTTGACTTTTGCCCAACAAATTATGTTCTTCTACGTGCCTGACAATTTTATTCTTTACTATTGTTTCGACTAATTTGCCCAGTACGGATGTTAGACTTACTGATCTGTAGTTGCCAGGATTGCCTCTAGAGCCCTTTTTAAATATTTGTGTCACGTTAGCTATCTTCCGGTCAGTAGGTTACGGAAACCGATTTAAAGGATAGGTTACAAACCACAGTTAATAGTTCTGCAGTTTCCCATTTGAGTTCTTTTAGAACCCTTGGATGAATGCCATCCGGTCCCGGAGATTTGTTAACGTTAAGTTTTTCTATTTGTTCCAAAACCTCCTCTAATGACACTTCAGTCCAGGCAGTTCCTCAGATTCATCTCCCACAAAGGACGGTGCAGATTTGGGAATCTCCCTAACATCCTCAGCCATGAAGACTGAAGCAAAGAAATCATTTAGGGTATGTCTACACTACAGCACTAATTCGAACTAACTTAGTTAATTAGTTAATTCGAACTAAGCTAATTCGAATTAGTGCATCTAGACCTAAAAACTAATTCGAATTAGCATTTTGCTAATTCGAACTAGCATGTCCACATTGAGTGGACCCTGAACCGAAGTTAAGGCTGGCCGGAACCAGGACTTAGAGTGTGGAGCTGCTGCCTCAGGCTAGCCGAGGGCTGTGCTTAAAGGGACCCGACCCCCACCCCGGACAGACAGTTCTCAGGGTTCCCCGCTTGCTTGTCTAACTCCCTGAGGGACAGCAAAGCAGTCCTGTCTTGGAGTACCCTGAGTGCCCTCACTCGGCACATCACAGCACTCGGCCATCAGCCCGGCTGCACTTGCCGCAGGCTGCCATCCGGGGGGGTCAATCGGGGCTGTCAGGATCCAGGAGGCCCTGCAGGAGAGCTTCCACCCCGAGGAGCCAGAGCCACCCCAGTCCTCCCCATTGGGGCTCGTGCCCCATTCCTCCTCACCTCCTTCCACTTACCTCCTAGCCCCCTTCTGATATAAAAATAAAGGACACGTGTGTTCAAAAATAGAAACTCTCTTTATTTAACAAAACTGGGGGTGTGGGATTAACTCTCTGGGGAGACTGGGAAAAGGAGGTGGGAGAGGGGAAGAGAGAGGGTGGGAGAGGGGAGGGGGAAACCTGGGAGGAGGGAGCTGGAAGGGGGAAGCCAGGGGAAGAAGGAGGAGGGGAAGTATAAAACTATGGTACTCCGTATCTTCAGTACTGTGTACAGATGTGGTCTCCTCACCTCAAAAGAGATGTTTTGGCCTTGGAAAGGGTTCAGAAAAGGTCAAGTACAATGATTAGGGGTTTGGAACAGGTCCCATATGAAGAGAGGCTAAAGAGACTGGGACTTTTCAGCTTAGAAAAGAGGAGGCTGAGGGGGGATATGATAGAGGTATATAAAATCATGAGTGGTGTGGAGAGGGTGCATAAAGAAAAGTTCTTCATTAGTTCCCATACTATAAGGACTAGAGGACACCAAATGAATGGGTAGCAGGCTTCAAACTAATAAGCAAAAGTTCTTCACAAAGCACATAGTCAACCTGTGGAACTCCTTGCCACAGGAGGCTGTGAAGGCTAGAACTATAACAGAGTTTAAAGAGAAGTTAGATAAATTCATGGAGGTTGGGTCCATGGAGTGCTATTAGCCAGGGGGTAGGAACGGTGTCCCTGGCCTCTGTTTGTGGAAGGGTGGAGATGGATGGCACGAGACAAATGGCTTGGTCATTGTCTTCGGTCCATCCCCTCCGGGTAGCTGGTGTTGGCTGCTGTTGGCAGACAGGCTACTGGGCTAGATGGACCTTTGGTCTGACCCAGTATGGCCGTTCTTATGTTCTTATGTTCTAAGCTCAGGGCTCAGGGTCGGGGGTCTCACTGGACCAACTTGATTTTCATGCAAACCTGCTCCTGGGTTTGCATGTGGCCTTTGGTGGCCAGGCTGGCAGCTATCCTGCCCTAGACGGCCACTTTCCTGTGCCTAGTGCGGAGGTCGTGGACGTTGGAGGCCTCCCCCCAAACCTGGATGAAGTCCACGATCTCCGCACTAGACCAGGCGGGCGCCCACCTCTTGCGGACCTGGGCAGGCTCCTGGGAGCTGCCAGCCTGGTCCCGGGAAGAGGCGGAGGGCTGGGTGGCTGGCTCATGCCATTCCAGGTGCAGGGTCTGCTGGCTGGGTGCTGGCAGGCTTGCACCTGGCATGGGCACCGTAGCCAGACTGTGGCCCTTTAAGGGCTCCGGGGCTGGGAGGGGGGCAGAAGAGTTTCCCTGGCTTGGCCCAGAGTGGCCACCAGGGCAAGCTGGGAAGGGCTAGCCTCCCACTAGTTCGAATTAAGTGGCTACACAGCCCTTAATTTGAACTACTTAATTTGAACTAGGCGTTAGTCCTCGTAGAATGAGGTTTACCTAGTTCGAATTAAGCGCTCCGCTAGTTCGAATTAAGTTCGAACTAGCGGTTTGTATGTGTAGCGCCTATGAAAGGTAATTCAAACTAACGGCTGTTAGTTCGAATTAACTTTGTAGTGTAGACATACCCTTAGTCTCTCCGCAATGGCTTTATCGTCCTTGATTTCCCCTATTGTATTGCTATCGTCTAGGGGACCCACTTGTTTTTTAGCAGGCTTACCGCTTCTAATGTACTTAAAAAACATTTTGCTATTGCTTTTTGAGTTTTTGGCTAGCTGTTCCTCAAAATCTTTTTTGGCTTTTCTTATTACATTTTTACACTTAATTTGACAGTGTTTATGTTCCTTTCTATTTATCTCACTACGATTGGGCTTCCACTTTTTGAAAGATGCCTTTTTATCCCTCACTGCTTCTTTTACATGGTTGTTAAGCCACGGTGGCTCTTCTTTAGGTCTTTTACTATGTTTTTTAATTTGGGGTATACATTTAAGTTGGGCCTCTATCATAGTCTCTCTGAAAAGTTTAGGTGGAGCCCATCCTTCCTGTATAGGCTCCCCCTCTTCCAAAAGTGTCCCCAGTTCCTAAAAAATCTTAACCCCTTCTCCCTACACCATCGTCTCATCCATGCATTGAGACTCTGGAGTTCTGTTTGCCTACCTGGCCCTGTGCATGGAACAGGAAGCATTTCTGAGAATTCCACTATAGAGGTCCTGGATTTCAGTCTCTTTCCTAGCAACCTAAATTTGGCCTCCAGGACGTCTCTCCTACCTTTCCCTATGTCACTGGTACTTACATGTACCATGACCACCGGCTCCTCCCCAACACTACACATAAGTCTATCTAGATGCCTGGAGAGATCCGCAACCTTCGCACCAGGCAGGCAAAGTCACCATACAGTTCTCCCGGTCATCACAAACCCAGCTATCTATGTTTCTAATGATCAAATCACCCACTACTAACACCTGCCTCTTCCTAACAACAGGCATTCCCTCCCTCCCCACACCTCCACCAGAGGTATCCTCAGTGTGAGAGGATACCGCAACATCCTCTGGAAGGAGTGTCCCAACTATGGGATGGTTTCCCTCTGCTCCCATTGACTGCTCTCTTCCCCTGAGCCTTTCATCCTCCTTAAGAGCACTGGGGCTCTCAGACTGGAGGTGGGACGGTACTACAGTGTCCCAGAAAGCCTCATCAGCAGGGCCAGCTTCAGGAAGTACGGGGCCCAATTTGAACAGTTTTGGTGGGGCCCCACCACCCAGGATTTCTTGTTGAGAAAAAAAACAAAAAACAAAACACCCATACAACAACCACAACCACACACAAAAGTACATTGCGTCATATATTATAAATACCAAGTTGGTTAAGCTGTTACCCGGGGAGACTTAGGTAAGCTGGCATTGGCATTAGGGATGTTCAGATGTGTGTAGTTAAGCTAACGTGTAACCACTAAAATTCAATGGTTACTTGTGGGGCATGAGCTGGGGAGCAGGGAGTTGCCAGCTGTTCTCTGCTGCCTCCCTTTCCCCCCCTCCCCCGCACTGCTGCCCCGGTATCATTGATTAACTTTCATGGTTACAGAGGCAGCAGTGTGTGTGGGGGGGTGGGGGCGGGCGCTGCCTGTATCGGAGGCAGCAGCGAGGGGGGAGCCAGGCAGTTCCCTGGGAACCTCCTGGAGAAGGGGGGCCCTGCATGGAACCGTGTGCACTATTGGATCCCCTCATCAGAGCTCATAACTTAACTGATGGGACTGGCCTGTGGTTTAACTTGGTGGGCAGGCCAAGAGTTTAGCTCAGCCCTGAGTCCATAAAACCTGCACGTGTAACACTAGTGAGTGGGCACCGAGTGTCACCATCTGCATCAGTCAGGTGGCTACATGAGTGTTAGAGCTACAGGCTGACTTTTAGCTCAAATTATAGCAGCCCATGCTGTTTGCACTGCAGGTCCGGGTCAGTGTTCAGTCCCCAGTGTGTTAGCCAAGAAGTGGGCATTGCATGCCAAATAGGGCCCACATTTATATTTTCAGAACAACCTAGGGAATTTAGATTCAGAATTATCCAGCTTCCAGTGGTGCCTCAATACCCCAATTGGAATAAAGGCCTATTGTGCACTCATCTGCCTTTAGTGTTAATGGAAGGTGTGTGTGTGTGTGTGTGTGTGTGTGTGTGTGTGTGTGTGCGCGCATGTGCAGGAAGGAGTAGAATTTCTCACCTTCTGCACCTGGAGGAGGCAAAGTGCCAGCCAGGCTCTGGAGAGCATGTTCCAGTGTGTGACTTAATCGCTGGGCTGTATGTTGCTGTGGCAAAATTACTGCTTCATTTCAGGTGATTCAAAGCAGGATGGTTTTCCCATATGAGTGTCAGAGCTCTGGAGTTCCATGCCCACGGCCCTAAGGACAGGGTCTCTCAGCATCCTGTCCAGCTGGTGGGGGATGATCCTGAAACTCACCAGCCCACCGGCAAGTCCTAGGATGCCCTGCCCTGGGCTGCTTCCTACCCTGCTGCCCCAGTGCGCTTCTGCTGCCCTCCGTGACCCCTCCCGGGTTCTCCTTCCTCCTCCGTGTCCCCCCCCCTTGCCCCTCTTGATCCTTTTCCACCTGCCCTTATCCCCCCTCCACCTCTACCTTCAAGCCCGCATGTGTGCTCCTGGACCTCCCCTTTTATTTCCCCTTCTTCCGTCACTCCCCCCCTGACGTCATCCACTGACCTGGGGGGTCGGGCGCCCTGACGTCACCCACTGAGTTGAGGCAGGGCATCCTGACATCACAGGCGTGCCCCGGCGTGCGGCATCACGCCGGCGTCCGGCACCTGCGCCCGTCAGCTGTCGCGGAGCAGCGTGCACAAGGGGCCGGTGCCTCCTGGCTCACCCCGAAGAGCGGAAGCGCTGCCGTGGGGTCAGTGCAGGGCGGCTCGGTCCCGGCTGCTCCGGACCGGCTCGCCCCGTCACAGTCAGGATGCCAGATTCTAGGCCAAGTGCTGCCTCCGTTCCCACAGCTGGTGGCTGCTGGTGTTTGCTTCTACCGTAACTTCACCCTTGGAGAAATGGGTGTAGGCACATTCCACCTACTCGGAGCAGAACAGGAATGATCCATATGGGCTTGTAAAGACCTTGGGACTCCTAAAATGAAGCTGCATCAACCCTGATAATTCTGCGCTTGATGAACGAGGGAGGATGCACTGCTGTGCGCGGCTGCTACCTTGTGGCTACGCAGCGTCAGAGCCGCCTCTCAGAAACCGCCCATGATCTGTGCCCCCTAGTGGAACTGCTAGAGTAGGGGAAGGGCAGAGGGCCTGGTGATTCTGTCAGGTTTCACTGGGTTCTGTTCCCTTTAACCTGTATGTGTGTGGATCTTTCTATGTTTGGCCATGATCTAGGGCAGTGATTCTCAAACTTTTTGGCCCATGGACCACCTGGCTCAATGGAAACCTTTCCGTGGACCAGCAGTTGCTAATGGAAATTCACTGTTAATTGCACAATTATGCCTGAGCCATTTTGCTAGTGCTGCAGCTAAGGAGATTGGTTTAATGTAAATTATTAAACACATTAATATTTTACTTTATTTAAAATGAAATTTGAGAAACTAACATGGGTTAAAATAGTTAATCTGTGTCCAACGCAAAAGGTTTCAATGTTTTCTGTATTTATGGCAGGCACGGGGGAACCTTTTTTTGTGTTGGGGGCCACTGACCCACCGAAAAATCAGTTGGGGACCACACAAGTGAGAAGCAAAAAACTCCCAAAACCTCCAGCCCTCGCTGATGTGGCCTCCACCTGAGATGCCTCACTCCTCTGGCACTCCAGCCCCACCGGGGGAGGGAGGGGAAGGGATAGGGTGGACTGAGGTTCAGCGCTTCCCATAGGCCAGATTTACTTTTCTGGGGTTCTGTAGTTAATCAACCTCCCTTAGGCTCTGGGTTTGAGACACAATGAGGGGTTCAGTGTGTGGGACAGGGCTTCCAGCGAGTGGGATAGGGATGGGGGTGCAGGATCTGGGAGGGAAGTGGGGTGCAGGAGGAGGTGAGGGTTTGAGGTCCAGGTGGGAGGTAGGGTGCATAACTAGGTTCGACGGGGACAGGTAAGCAAAGCCCACGGGTAAGCAAAGAACATGAAGACCTGGGAGATGGGTTGGAAATGGGAGGGAGTGTGGGCTATAAAAGCAGAGAGAAAGGAGGGACAAGACAGAACTGGGAGGCAAGGTCAGATCAGTATCTTAGATGCCTATATACAAATGCAAGAAGTATGGGTAATAAGCAGGAAGAACTGGAAGTGCTAATAAATAAATACAACTATGACATTGTTGGCATCAGAGACTTGGTGGGATAATCCACATGATTGGAATATTAGTATAGAAGGGTACAGCTTGCTCAGGAAATACAGGTGGGGAAAAAAAGGAGGGAGGTGTTGCCTTATATATTAAAAATGTACACACTTGGACTGAGGTGGAGATGGATGTAGGAGACATGGGTTAGACTAAAAGGGGTAAAAAACAAGGGTGATGTCACACTAGGGGTCTACTACAGGCCACCTACCCAGGTGGAAGAGGTGAATGTGGCTGTTTTTAAACAACTAACAAAATCATCCAAAGCTCAGGATTTGGTGGTGTTGGGGGACTTCAACTTTCCAGATATATGTTGGGAAACTAACACAGCAGGGCACAGACTATCCAATAAGTTCTTGGACTGCATTGAAGACAACTTTTTATTTCAGACGGTTGAAGAAGCTACTAGAGGGGAAGCTGTTCTGGATTTGATTTTAACAAAGAGGGAGGAACCAGTTAAGAACTTGCAAGTGGAAGGCAGCTTGGATAAAAGTACTCATGAAATCATAGATTTAAAAGAGTTTCTTATCACTGTATGTCTACGTGAAGTCTCATAACGGTTCCCAATTTGGTTTTTATCTGCTGATGTGATTCCCTGAATTGCACTCTCTTCTTGTAAACCATTTTAATTATAGTTTTGCACCTTTAAAAATGTTATTTCCGTTACTCTGAACACGTTGTCATTTATCTGTATTATCACTTTGCAATGCATGTGCTGTTTATTTTTTATTTTAATAGCTAATGCTCATCCAAAAATTTTTAGTAGTTATTGGTTTTAGGAATTCCATCTGTGTTTCTATTATAGCATTTGCTATGGTTTTTGTACTTTGATTTGTAATTAGGAGTTTTTAATTCTACCTTTTTTTCTTTTTCTTTTAATAGCGTAAGTTTATTTTGTTGGGTCATGTGACTTCCAGTATAACTGATTTCCTGTCCTGTTTTCAACAGTTCCTTTGCATTTGATCCAGCAATGAGGATTGCCTTTTGCTGCATTTACCTTGGCTGTGAATCCAGCCCTTAGTGTCCCATGTTCACAGTCGTTGCTTGTGTGTAGAAGTTGACTCACAAATATTCACTATGGCTGTGTCTACATTGGCACCCTTTTTCGGAAAAGGGATGCTAATGAGACCAGTCGCAATTAAATCCATGGGGATTTAAATATCCCCGCGGTATTGCATTTACAGCGCGCTTTTTCGGCTCGGGGCTTTGCCGGCAAAAGCGCCAGTCAGACGGGATCTTGCGGAAAATAAACCCTTTTCCCGCAAGATCTCTGCCTACTTTCAAGGCATATGCTTTCAAGTAGGCATAAGAGATCTTGCGGAAAAGGGTTTATTTTCCGCAAGATCCCGCTCAGACTGGCGCTTTTGCCAGCAAAGCCCCGAGCCGGAAAAAGCGCAGTTATGTAAATGCAAATACCGCGGGGGATATTTAAATCCCCCGCAGATTTGCAATTGTGACTGGTCTCATTAGCATCCCTTTTCCGAAAAAGGGTGCCAATGTAGACACAGCCTATGTGTATTATATTGTGTCATCTTACATCCTTTCCAAAGGCAAAAATCTTTTGCAACAATGGAGGTTTGGGCTGATGAGCAGTGGCTGCAGAACTTTTGGGTGCTCAAGTCCACATTCCTGCATCTGTGTGCAAAACTCACCAAAATAAAAGCTATACTGACAATGGAGAAGCAAATATAGATTGCACTATGGGGGCCTGCAACACCAGATTCTTATTGGTCAATAGGCTTACCAGGTAGGTTTAGAAAAAAATACCGGACACACTTGATGGGGAGGGGGACCAGTTGGGAGAGAGGGGGGCTGGCTGGGAGGGGGTTGGGGGCAGCAGAGCTGGTCGGGAAGGGTCAGGGGAAGTGTGTGGGAGGGAACTGACCCGGGCACATGCAGATGCTGGGGCGCTGTCAGTCCCACCCATGGTCCCGGCAAAGCGCGAGTGAGTCTGGCTGCGGCTCTCCACAACGCGCTGAGGAGCAGGGACAGGGATTCTCCTCCTCCCCAGGGCGTCAGACTCAACCAGAGGCTCCCAGCGTCAATCGCGCCCCGTCTCCCAGCCACTCCTCTAGCCCCTGCCAGGCTTCCATCCAGCGCCCAGCCGGAGAACCAGAAAATACCAGACATTGCACATGTCTGGTATTTTCTGGATTTTTTTATCGGACAGAGGGCCCAAACCCAACTGTTCAGTAGAATACCCTATTGGTCAATCAGAGTTCTCTCTACTAAACCAAGGTGGAATGGATTTCTTGAATGTAAGTAGTGAGAACATATTGTTAAAGATCATTTCATGTTCAATGCTCTGTTAATACCTCTGTAGCAGAGGCATAGCAAAGGGGGTTTTGGTTGGGGGGGGGGGGTGCGCTGGGTTGCTTAGCTCTGAAGGAGGGAGATTTAGTGGAGGGCTCTGGGGTTGCTTGTCTCTGAAGGAAGGGGATTTGGTTGGTGAGGGTAGAGGGCTCTGGGTTTGCCTGTATCTGAGGGAGGGGGATTTGGTTGTGGGAGGTGCTGTGGGTGCCTGGCTCTGGCATCAGCTGGTAGAAAACCTGCCAGTCTCCAGCAGCAGCCCCTGGTCAGGCAGGCCAGGGCCAAGGGGCATGGAGCAGGGGGCCAGAGGCATGTAAGGGCAGGCGATGGCAGGGGGAGAGCACAAGTGGGGGGTGGATCTTGGGAGGAAGAGGTAGCTCAGGAGCATTTTGGGTGGGTGGGACAGTGTGTGTGTGGGGGGGGGGGCTTGGGGCAAGAACAGCAGGGTGGGGGATGACGGGTCTGGGTGCTTGTGCCCCCCAACCCCACGTTTTGGGCACTTCTGTGATTCTGGGCTAGGAGAGCTGGGTCCGCTCCGGAGCGGTGCCCAGCCAAGGCAAGGGACAGCACGTGTTAAAGACCCGGAGTAAAGTGATGGCTTGGCTGGTGGGGAAGTGAGAAGAGCTTTGTCATTTGTTAACTCCGCCCGCAAGTGCTGGGATTGGAGGCGTGGGGAGCCCCCTTCCCCATACGCTGAATTTGCCAGTGACCTGCCGCCTGGCACCTGGTTCCCTACCCACTGACTTTCAGCCACTCACCCGTTTGTCACTGGACTGCCTCACTTGATTGCATCTGGACACAAAGCGCTATCAAACTGATGGCACCATCCACCCACTGGAATGGTACCAAGGCCACGTGACCAAGGCAAGACTTGTCCTTGCCAGCCCTTGCTCCGCCCATTGGTAACACTCAGAGGGCTTTCCCAAGGAGGCTAACATTGTTCCCATTTTACAGCTGGGGAAACTGAGGCACAGTGGGGGCTGTGACATGCCTGAGGTCACACACCAGGCTGGACTAGAAGCTCAGTTTCCAGTGGTTCAGGGGCTGTCTACATGGGTAGCAAAGATGTGACTGCAGCACAGGCCAGCATAACCCAGCTCGCTGCAATCTGATTAATGTGGGGAACAAGCGCAGGGTGGGGGGGCTTCAGCAATCACGCCCTGTCTAGCTTGTGCTGCGATCAAGCCACCCCTGCTCAAAGGAGACAATCCTGGGAGCTACCCGCCGGCTCACGGTGCAGCCCAACTAACGGCAGCAAAGGGCAGAGACTGATACCCAGCAGCCACCCCCTGCCCCCGCTTCTCCCATCTGCTCAGCCCCGCCCCCAGGCTTCCCCAACCCCCTGGCCGTGTATGTCAGTGCCCCGCCTCCCTTCCCCTCGCTCCCTGGCGGTTCGGGCCCCATGGCTCCCCGGACACCCCCCACCCGCCAGCGCTGCTTCCTCTCCCCTTCCTCCCGGCCCACCCCATCCTCCTCCTCCAGCCCCACAGACCCCAAACCCCCCAGCTCTGGTTACCACCCCCTTCTGGCCAGCCCGCCCCTTCCCTCCCTCCCACGTGTGGGGAGCGCGGACCCCAAAGGGCCGCTTGCCGCCACTTGCTCCCCTGCCAGGGCCCGGCGGGAGCGCCACTCAGCTGGGAGCAGCGCAGCATGCCATGGGAGGGGGAGGGGAAGGGGGCAGGGCGGGCACCATGCAGGAGGGGAAGGGGCGGGGCTGGTCGGAAGGGGGTGGGAAGCAGAGCTGGGGGATTGGGGCTGTAGGGGAGGATGGGGGCCCGGAGGAAGGGGAGGAAGCAGCGCTGGCAGGGAGGTGTCCGGGGCCGTGGGCTGGCCAGCAGGAAGAGGGGTGGGAAGCAGAGCTGGGGATCAGCCGTGGGGCTGGACGGGAGGAGGGGGCGGGAAACAGACCTGGCGGGGGTGCAGCCACAGGCCGCTTGCCGCCGCTTGCTCCCCCGCTGGGGCCCAGCTGAGCGCCACTCAGGTGGGCCCAGTGGGACAGGAAGGGGGGCAGGGCAGTGATGTACACGGCCAGGGGGCAGGGCCATGGACATCACCACCCCCTTCCTCCCACTGTGGCACTCAGCTGAGTGCTGCGCCCCTCAGCCGGGCCACTGGGGGAGCCAGCAGCGCAAGGGGCTGTTTGGGCTCCCCCGGGGTGGGAGGGGAAGGGAGGGCGGTGATGTACACGGCCCTGGCCCCAGCCATGTACATCATCACCCCGCCACCCTCCCTCGCGGCAGCCCGGCTGAGCAGGCAGCACTCAGCCAAGCACCACGGCGGGGGGGAAGGGGTAGGGGAAGAGGGGCGGGGAGAGACAGAGGCAGGAGGAGGAGGAGAAGAGAAAGGGAGAGTGAGAGGCAGGAGGGGGAGAAGAGAAAGAGATGGAGAGAGAGGCAGGAGGCTGAGGAGAGCTGGGGGGGGAGGTAGTAGAGAGAGAGAGAGAGAGACAGAGCGAGAGAGCTCAGGAGAGAAGACCTGAAAATCCCGTCTTATGACAGGCTAATTGGCTAGTTTCTTAAATGGTTTGCATGCCTGTAATCATGGTGATTTCTTTATTGTTTTGTCTTTATGGTCCCCATTTCTCAATTGTTTATCTCTACGGTCTCTATCTGGTTCTTTTTTTTTTTTTTTTTTGTCTGCTATATAACTAATTTTGCTGGGTGTAAACCAATTAAGGTGGTGGGATATAATTGCTTAGATAATCTAGTCACAATATATTAGGATTGGCTATTTAAATGTCAGTAAAAGGATTGGTTAAATGCATACCTGAGAATGAGGTGATACTGATATGTGTATGTTATAGGGGTTTCTTTATTTCAGATTCTTCAGAATTGCGGAACAGTATTTTTCCCCCCAAAAGTTATACCAAGCAAAAAATTACCTGTACTACACACACCATTATGGCAGGTAAGTAGACTGTTTCAATGTGCATTCATTTGATTTCTCACCCTATTATTTTCAATCACCTCTGCTGGTGTTTTCTTTTTTTATTCACATTATTGCGCTGTTACATGTCCTGTCCTGAGTTACAGTCTTGTAGGTGATCTCATTATCTCAAATAACAGTCGATCAGCATTGATCGAATACAGCCTTCTTTTTGTAAGCCACAACTACTTCAAAATTATGCATGTAGCTGCAATTCATTTATGCCTCTGTTGTGACTGACCTATGAATGATGCATTGCTAATTTTGGTTTACCCTGCTTATATGTCCGCAATGTACTTCTCATACTTTATAACTGAACTTTTTATTTGTATATCAGGTTATAATAAAGTTTTTAAAATTTGAAAAATACTTCTCTGTATTTGTGTCCATGTGTATAATGCAAATTATACCGGCAGCAAGGAGGGAGGGAATTGTGAGTGTTTTTGACCACAAAACCCTGTCCCTCCTAATTTGCAACCCCTGGACCAGGTAGCAGAAGAGGGAGCGAATTGTGAGTGTTTTAGACTATGGAACCCCATCCCTCCTAATTTGCAACCCCTGGACCAGGTATTAGAAGAGGGAGGGAATTGTGAGTGTTTTCGACCAGAAAACCCCGACCCTCGTAATTTGCAACCCTTGGACCAGGTAGCAAGGCTTGAGCATAGCCCAGAATTTCACGTACGCATGATGGAAACCGCAACTAGGAGCAGAAAAGGAGGTTTTCATTTTCTGTCGTTCCACCGGCTCTAGGTTTTTTGCCGCCGCCCCCCGCGCTCTTGGCCCGGTGCTGCAGGACAGGCACTGAGGAGCAAAGCGCCCCTTGCACCTTGCGGCTCTTTGACTCCCACCAGGACCTCCGGCCAAACCCAGCCTGCGTCCTGTCCCCCCTCCAAACACATCCCGACCCCCCCCCAGTTGCCACCTTCTCTCCCCAGGCAAACCCGACCCCTCAGTGACCGGACCCAGCCCCTCCCCTTCTCTCCCCACCTCATCCACCCTGTGCCCTCTCTTCCCTCCCAGCCAAACCCGATCCTCCCTCCCCGGACCCGGCCTGCTCCCCTCTCCCGCCTCCCCCCGCTAACCGAACTCCGTCTCCTTCCCTCCCCCCGCCGAACCCTTGTGTCCCCTCCCCGCAGCACGTGTGGAAACATTGGAGCGCCCTGGGGGAGGGGTGAAAGTGGCCCAGGCCCCCCTGGGGATGCGCGCACACACAGCTGGGAAACGGAAGGGGCAAGGCCAGGGGTTCGCGGCGCAGCTCCCGGAGCGAGGCAGCGACACCTCCCCCTCAATCTCTGAGCCGGGGCAGGCGAGGCCCCCCCTCTCTCCCCACCTGTGCACAGGCCGCGCCAGCCAATCCGCGCGCAAGGGGCGGAGCCAGCCAACCCGCCCGGCGCGAGATCAGTGTTTACAAACCGGAGCCGGTGCAGCGACAAATAGTGAAACTCTCCGTTTTTGCGAACGTTGCAGTTTCTGT
Source organism: Rafetus swinhoei (assembly GCA_019425775.1). NCBI lineage: Eukaryota > Metazoa > Chordata > Testudines > Trionychidae > Rafetus > Rafetus swinhoei. The sequence goes on along the minus strand of CM033444.1, from coordinate 14,142,636 downwards.
CATGCATACATGAAAGTCGGTGCTACTGCTCAGGACTTGCTACCTTTGCTACCTGGTCTATGGGTTGCAAATTCAGAGGGACTGGGTATGGTGGTCGAAAACACTCACAATTTGCTCCCTCCTTGATAATGGGCTCAGATAATGGACTCAGGGGATGCTGGTGTTTTGCCTTAGGAGGGGGCCTTTTGCTCCTGGTCCATGGGTTGCAAATTCAGAGGGACTGGGTATTGTGGTCGAAAACACTCACAATTTGCTCCCTCCTTGATAACGGACTCAGGGGATGTTGGTGTTTTGCCTTGGGAGGGGGCCTTTTGCTCCTGGTCCATGGGTTGCAAATTCAGAGGGACTGGGTATTGTGGTCAAAAACACTCACAATTTGCTCCCTCCTCGATAACGGACTCAGGGGATGTTGGTGTTTTGCCTTGGGAGGGGGCCTTTTGCTCCTGGTCGATGGGTTGCAAATTCAGAAGGACTGGGTATTGTGGTCGAAAACACTCACGATTTGCTCCCTCCTTGATAACGGACTCAGGGGATAACAGACTCAGGGGATGCTGGTGTTTTGCCTTGGGAGGGGGCCTTTTGCTCCTGGTCCATGGGTTGCAAATTACAAGGGACTGGGTATTGTGGCCGAAAACACTCACAATTCGCTTCTTGTACCTCATCTTCCCCAACCCCCTACAGTTTGAGGCTGGGCTCCCCCATGCACTAACCTGCCAGTGAAGATGGAGGAGGGTTGGGCTTGGAGCAGAGAGGCAGGGGAGGAGGCTCCAGGTGCCGGTGGCAGGCAGAGTAGGAGCACGTGAGCTCAGGGACGACAGAGGGAGCAGAATGGGATTAAATTGGTGCCTCCATAGCATGGTGCCCAGGGGCAACTGAGCCCTCTGGCCCCTTCATTACACCACTGCCCCCTCGCGTGCAGATCTATCCTCTTATGCATGTGCAAGATCTGTGAGAGCTGTCCCATGAATCTGCAGTTAGTGTCTGTGGTGCCTGCTTCTGGGTGGTGTCTCAATGCTGCCACATTCACCTCCAAAGAGGGGGGCTTCCTTCCCAAAGCAGGCCCTTGCTGCTGACCTCCAAGGCATCCACAGGTCCAGTCTCCTTTCAATGTGCCCATTTCCCAGAGCTTATTGATCTTGGATCTGGCTTCCATCCCCTCTCCAACCTTTGCAACTGCCCAGAGGTGCTCACCTTCTGCCTTATACATTCCCACCTCATTCACCCCACAGGGACAGTCTCTGCCTCTGTCCTAGGGACTATTCTACCAAGACGTAATACAAAGTTTCCATGTAAAAGGACTCAATACAAAGCTAAAAACTTCAATGAGAAAATGATTAATACAGAGACGTGTCTACATCTGCTGCAGGGAGACACCTCTGCCTGCGTCCAGCCCTTTCCCCCAGAGTCTACAGCCCCATTGCAAAGTGGGGGAGGGGAAGAAAAGAGGCTGAGGCCCATCCAACAAGACTGAAGCAGTCATGAGCAAGCCATGCCAGGGAGCCATTCTCCTGTCCATTGCTGGTGCTGTGTTGCTTCAGGCAGGCTGAAAAGCAGTCACCTCTAGGGTGGGCTGGACAGCTGTTTAATACCTGCAGTCTCAGGGCAGGCAGGGGGCAGTGCAGGCTGCCTTCCTGCAGGGCCCCCATCAGAACTACTGTGCCCTCCTGGCTTAGGAAAAGAGTAAACGGGAGGATTGGAAATTAACTCACCCAGTCTCACGTCCCCTAGGCAGTCCCCTTGTGGAATGAGGTGTACCGGTAGTTCGAATTAGAGATTCTAATTCGAACTACCTACTCTGTGCCGCGTGTAGCCGCGGGCATGGAGTTCGGACTAAGGGGGATTTAAAAATGGCGGCGCCTGGGAAGATGCAAATGAAGCCCGGGATATTTAAATCCCGGGCTTCATTTGCAAACTTCGAATGCCTACATTAGCCTCCCTAGTTCGAACTAGGGGGCTAGTGTACACATATCCTTAAAGAGTATCATAAGGAGGAGGAAGAAAAATTGTTCTCCTTGGCCTCTGAGATTAGGATGAGAAGCAATGGGCTTAAATTGCAGCAAGGGAGGTTTAGGTTGGACATTAGGAAAAACTTCCTGCCTGTCAGGGTGGTTAAACACTGGAGTAAATTGCCTAGGGAGATTGTGGAATCTCCATCACTGGACATATTTAAAACCACGTTAGACAGACACCTGTCAGGGATGAGCTAGGGCAACTCAACTTTGGAAGCCCCAGAGGCAACACTGATACTTACAGAACATGCTGAGGGCCTCAACTCCAATGTGGTTGAATATGCAAGTAAATATATACAAATAGCTTCTCTCACACTGACAGGCATGAATGCAAAGATTAAGGCAAGACTACACAACATACAGGCCCCATTTAAGTCAGTTCTACTGATATTAATAAAATGCAATATTTACCCGATTTCTACCTATGTGACAGGACTTTTCATGAGCAATGACAGTCCAAGAATTTAACTACTAAAATGCATCTCAAGAGAAGATCATTACACTGACAACTTTTTTTGTTTTGGCTCCCACTCGCTGGCCACGTGTTGATCCCCATAGAAACCTAAACTGCACCACGGGGCGCAAACAAACTGGCCGTGGACAGCATGCAGCCCACGGGCCATGTGTTGAGCAGCCCTGGGTGCTTGGTCCGGCCGTGAGGGCAGGGGACTGCACTCGATGACCTCTCGAGGTCGCTTCCAGCTCTAATGTTCTGTGATTCTATACTGCCCGCATGGGGTTAGATGTGGGCTGGTGCCCCCTAGAAGGGACAGATCTCCAGAGCCCATCCATACCTCCGTGAGCCAGCCTCTGCCCCCTGCCCTGGGACTGAACTGGAACCAGTGCCTCCTAGAGAGGCCCAGTGAGATTTTGGTGCTAGGGCCCTCCCTCAAGTGGATCCCTTGCACTGGGGGTCAGGTCAGGCCCTGTTTTCTCCCACACTGTGGGGACCCAGGGGCCAGGCCCTGTGGTGCCTCTAGGCTGGTGTTGCGGTGTGAGAGGAGTGAATTGGCTAGTTCTGAAGCATTCCCCCCATAGGCCTCAGCAAGTCTGGGGGCAGGGCTGAGCGGATGGGAGAAGCGGGGGGCAGGAGGTGACTGCCGGATAGCCATCTCTGCCCTTCACTGTCTCCTTTGAGCAGGGGTGGCTTGATCGCAGCACAAGCTAGACAGGGCGTGATTGCTGAAGCCTCCCCACCCTGCGGTTGTTCCTCACATTAATCAGATTGCAGCGAGCCAGGTTTTGCTGGTCTGTGCAGCACTCACATCTTTGCTACCCATGTAGACAGCCCCTGAACCACTGGAAACATGCCCCCACTGTGCCTCAGTTTCCCCAGCTGTAAAATGGGAACACTGTGGGCCTCCTTGCTAAAGCCCTCTGGGGGCATGTCTAAACTACATGGCTCCATCGACGGAGCCATGTAGATGAGGCTGATCGGCAGAGGGAAATGAAGCAGCGATTTAAATAATCGCGGCTTCATTTAAATTTAAATGGCTGCTGCGCTCTGCCGACCAGCTGATGATCAGCTGTTTGTCGGCAGATCGGCGCAGTCTAGATGCTCCTCCGTCGACATGAAAGCCCTTTGTCGACCTCCCCCCTTATGCCTCGTGGGATGAGGTTTATCGGGGAGGTCGAGAAAGGCCTTTCATGTCGACTGGGGAGTGTCTATGCCCCGATCTGCCGACAAACAGCTGATCATCAGCTGGTCGGCAGAGCGCGGCAGCCATTTAAATTTAAATGAAGCTGCGATTATTTAAATCGCGGCTTCATTTCCCTATGCCAATCAGCCTCATCTACATGGCTCCGTTGATGGAGCCATGTAGTTTAGACACACCCTGGGTATGTCTACACTACAAAGTTAATTCGAACTAACAGCTGTTAGTTCGAAATAACTTTCATAGGCGCTACACATGCAAACCGCTAGTTCGAACTTAATTCGAACTAGCGGAGCGCTTAATTCGAACTAGGTAAACCTCATTCTACAAGGACTAACGCCTAGTTCGAATTAAGTAGTTCGAATTAAGGGCTGTGTAGCCACTTAATTCGAACTAGTTGGAGGCTAGCCCTTCCCAGCTTGCCCTGGTGGCCACTCTGGGCCAAACCAGGGAAACTCTTCTGCCCCCCTCCCAGCCCCGGAGCCCTTAATGGGGCACTGTCTGGCTACGGTGCCCGTGCCAGGTGCAAGCCTGCCAGCACCCAGCCAGCAGACCCTGCACCTGGCATGGCATGAACCAGCCACCCGCTGCCACCCAGCCCTCTGCCTCTTCCCGGGACCAGGCTAGCGGCTCCCAGGAGCCTGCCCGGGGCTGCAAGAGGCAGGCGCCCGCCTGGTCTAGTGCGGAGATCGTGGACTTCATCCAAGTTTGGGGGGAGGCCTCCAACGACCACGACCTCCACACTAGACACAGGAAAGTGGCTGTCTAGGGCAGGATAGCTGCCAGCCTGGCCACCAAAGGCAACATGCGAACCCAGGAGCAGGTTTGCATGAAAATCAAGATGGTCCAGTGAGACCCCCGACCCTGAGCTTAGAACATAAGAACGGCCGTACTGGGTCAGACCAAAGGTCCATCTAGCCCAGTAGCCTGTCTGCCAACAGCGGCCAACACCAGGTACCCCAGAGGGGTTGGACCAAGACAATGACCAAGCCATTTGTCTCGTGCCATCCATCTCCAGCCTTCCACAAACAGAGGCCAGGGACACCATTCCTACCCCCTGGCTAATAGCACTCCATGGACCCAACCTCCATGACTTTATCTAACTTCTCTTTAAACTCTGTTATAGTTCTAGCCTTCAGAGCCTCCTGTGGCAAGGAGTTCCACAGGTTGACTATTTGCTTTGTGAAGAAGAACTTTCTGTTATTAGTTTGAAGCCTGCTACCCATTAATTTCATTTGGTGTCCTCTAGTCCTTATATTATGGGAACTAATGAAGAACTTTTCTTTATGCACCCTCTCCACACCACTCATGATTTTATATACCTCTATCATATCCCCCCTTAGCCTCCTCTTTTCTAAGCTGAAAAGTCCCAGTCTCTTTAGCCTCTCTTCATATGGGACCTGTTCCAAACCCCTAATCATTTTAGTTGCCCTTTTCTGAACCCTTTCCAAGGCCAAAATATCTTTTTTGAGGTGAGGAGACCACATCTGTACACAGTACTGAAGATATGGCCTACCATAGTTTTCTACTTCCTCCTCCTTCTTCCCCTGGCTTCCCCCTTCCTGCTCCCTCCTCCCAGGTTTCCCCCTCCCCTCTTCCACCCTCTCTTCCCCTCTCCCACCTCCTTTTCCCAGTCTCCCCAGAGGTTAATCCCCCCCCCCCTCCAGTTTTGTTAAATAAAGAGTTTCTATTTTTGAACACGTGTCCTTTATTTTTTACATCAGGAAAAGGGGCTAGGGAAGGGTAAGTGGAAGGAGGTGAGGGAGGAATGGGGCATGAGCCCCCAGTGGGGAGGACTGGGGTGGCTCTGCGGGCTCCTCGGGGTGGAAGCTCTCCTGCAGGGCCTCCTGGATTCTGACAGCCCCCCGAATGACCCCTCCGGATGGTAGCCTGCGGCAAGTGCAGCTGGGCTGATGGCCGAGTGCTGTGATGTGCCGAGTGTGGGCACTCAGGACACTCCAAGACAGGACTGCTTTGCTGTCCCTCAGGGAGTTAGACAAGCAAGCGGGGAACCCTGAGAACTGTCTGTCCGGGGTGGGGGTCGGGTCCCTTTAAGCACAGCCCTCGGCTAGCCTGAGGCAGCAGCTCCACACTCTAAGTCTTAACCTGATGCCCTGCCAGCACTGGTTCCGGCCATCCTTAACTTCGGTTCAGGGTCCACTCAATGTGGACATGCTAGTTTGAATTAGCAAAACGCTAATTCGAATTAGTTTTTAGGTCTAGATGCACTAGTTTGAATTAGCTTAGTTCGAATTAACTAATTCGAATTAAGTTAGTTCGAATTAGTGCTGTAGTGTAGACATACCCTAAGTCTCTAGAGGGCCTGTGGGGAGGTGCAGGGCCGTGAGGGGGTGGGAGGTGCTCGGCAGTAGGGAAGGTTTGTTTGTTTTGGGATACTGGGGTTTTTTTGCGGGCACTGGGCAGTGAAGGGATCTGTGGGGGCCTCTGGGTGGGTGGGGGTGTGCTGGGCATAGCGGTCTGTGGGAGGGGACTGGGCATAGTTCTTTGCGGGGGTCTATGGGTGGTGTGGCACTGTGTGTAGAGGGTCAGAGGGGTGCTGGGCGGGGGGCAGGGGTAGCATGGTGCGGCATGGGCCCACCCCCAAGGGGAAGAAGCATGATGGCAGCAGCGCAGGGCCGGGAGGGCCACTGTGTGTCTGGCAGATGCCAGTTTGTAAACAGTGCCCTTGTACTGGGCTGGGTGGAGCAGGGCTGTCCCTGAGGTGACATGACCCATTGCCCCCTGGCCAGCCCCTCACTCTGAGGACTCTGCCCCATGTCCCCATTGCCCCCATGAGGGCCCACAAAAGGTTAACATGTTTGGGGCGCAGGATCTGGGAGGGAGCTGGGGTGCAGGAGGGGTGCAGGCTAGGGGGAGTTTGGGGGATGGGTGAGGGCTCTGCCCTGGGGCAGGGGGATTGCCGTACAGGAGGGGGTGTGGATGTGTGGGGTCTGGGAGGGAGTTTAGCACCTCAGCACAGTACATAAGACAAAGGAGCTGCAGTGACTTCATATCGACATAGAAACTGAGAGAAGACGCTTAAATACTCCAAACGTGAGAGGCAGAGTTTGAGGCAGGAACTGTCTGTCCAATAGTTCACACTTGTATAGGTTCGGTGTCTAAGCATTGACGTCTAGGAATTGGGAGGCCTGTGCCTTTAAGAACTCAAGCCCAGGAGCCCGCCCCCTGCTGGGGGGCTGACATGCAGCGTCCAGGGAAGAGAGAGAGAAAATCCTTTGCACCCCTTGCAACCCGGGATTTACAAGGACAGCAGGTGGCTCGTCCTGCGGGGTCACTGCTCCCCCCTCTCCCCCTCCCTAAACGGGGGTTTTGTCCACGAAAAGGGGCTGGTAGTGTCAGCCCCCCCCGGACTTAACCCCGGCTACCCCCCGATTTTTCCCCTTTAGCCCCTCTTCTGACACTACCTACACTAGCTTGATCCCCGCCGGTAAATTTCTGCCCCCTGCTCAGACCATGACACCCCCCCGCTGCAATTTGCCCCCCTTCATCATTTTAAACCCCACCGAAGAGGAGGCAGCAAATCCCCAGTAGCAGTGAGGGCAGAGAGAGGGCAGCGGCCACAGCGAAGGCTACTGAGTTTGCGCAGTTCGGGTGCGCATGCGCAGTGCACCCAAAGGCGCAACTTGGGAGACGTTGGTGTTTGTGCCGGCCCGCCCCTAAAGCAGCAGCAGCAGCAGCTCCACCCCAAGTGCGCCCGACACGCAGGAGCCGCGCGCCGGGCCCGGGCTGGGTCCGCTCCGCGCTGCCGAGGGGCTGGTGAGCGCTGGGGGGACCCGGGTGAGGGGCCGGGACTCGCCGCGCTCAGAGCCGGGCTGCGGGGCGCTCGGGGGGGGCCGAGGGAGGAACTAGGGGCTGGGAGACGCGCTGGGAGCTGGGGAAGGGCAGAGGGGGGAGGGGAGTCACCCCAAGTCGGGGAATCACGCGGACCCCCGGATAATGGGGGGAGGGGGGGATTTGCTTCTCCCCGGGGCCGGGCCCGAGCTGCCGGGAGCGGAGCTCCGCTTGGGGCGGGCGTGGCCTGGGGGGCAGCCCCACGGGCCGGGGGGCAGGGAGGGGGCGAGACACACGCAGAGCGCCCGGGGGGGGGGGCGGGTCTCGGGGCGCCCTTTGCTCCCCCCGCGGCGGGCTGGGCGAGCGGGGGCGAACGCGCTACCCGGGGGTTGCTGCTCCAGCAATGCGAGGCCCGGGTGAGCTAGGGCAGCAGGGCTCCACTGGAGCAAAAACATGGCGGCGGCTGCTGCGCCCTGTAGTTTCTCTGGCGGTTTCCTGCTCGCTGCTGTCACAGCCCGTGTCTCTGTGGCACACGCGGGGCTGCAGTTCTGCCCGGGCCCGGCAGAGGCTGCTGAGGTGCCGGGACCGGGAGCCGCCTGGACGCAGCCGGGTTCCGGGGGCCGGGGGGGGGAAGCGGGACAAGCGGGTGCGCAGATCCCTCTGGCTGCAGCCTCCTCCCGCCCCGGCCTGTCTGAGACACTGAAGCCCCCAGTTCGGATCAGCCCCAGAGCCAGGCAGAGAACTGGCTAGAGGCTGGAGCCCGTTAAAAGTTCGCTATAGGCGCCCCCTCCACAGAGGCTCGGAGCTGTTCCTTTCTGTGCTGTTCATTTTAAACCTTCCCAAATGAGTCAGAACTCAGAAGATGATTTAAAGTATTTCCCCTCTTCATCTTCTGATTTCTGAGTCTCTAGGATGGAACCAGGTCACATTTTCAGACATTTCTCTGCATCCACAAAGGCTGGAAACATTCCTTAATTTTTAGAAAATGAAAACTGTGATTCTGCCCTGATTGTTTGCCCTAAGGAGCCTGGCTTTGGACAACACCAACTCTCCTGAAATCAGAGGTGGCAAGAGGGAGTGAGACTTTCCCAGCAGTCTGGGGATTTAGAAACATCATGATCCCTATTGCAGCAGTGCCTAGGTGACCCATCTGGCATTACAGCCCTGGTAAACATTAATCTTCCTTTTAATTGAACCAAAGATGTGTCTAAACAGTCCAAATCCCAGTGGAACAGCTACCCCTCCACCACCGCCACACTGAAAGGTGTTTGGAGGAGGAGGGGAAGCTCTCCAAACTGCAGCTCTTTCTTGTGTTTTTTCTTAGTGGCAAATACAGCGTCACTCAACCAGCTTTCACTCCAGCATTTACCTCTGTGGAGAGGGGAATCTCTTTGACATACAGTGTCCCTTGGGATGATGTGGGGAAGATATATGGGAGGGAGCAGTATGTTCCTCTCCCTCTTGCCCAGGTGAAGAGATGAAGGACCCATCCAGCTTGGGAGAGCAAATAAACAGCTGACCATGTCCAGTGGTAGTTGCTGCTCTAGTTGTTACTGGTCTGTATGTTGTGGTGGGTGAGTTACTGTTCCACTTTGTGACTAAAATAAGGATGGTCCCCAGGAGCACACATCTTAAACCCAGCTCTGGGAAAAAGCTGTGTAACGGTTACACCACAGATGCCTGGATTCTGTTCCTACAACTGCTACTGACTGTGTGAACGTGGCATATGTTGTGTATTGTCTCTCTGTGCCTGATTTCCATCCACTCTGCGATGGCTATAAGCAAGCTCATCCAGAGTCCCTTGAGATCTGTGGAGAACAGTGTCATATTTCAGTGGTCCGTATTGTCAGCGTCAGCGTTGTCTGGTCAGGGTTTTAGGGGTTGTCCTGGCATGCTCCTGACAGGACCTCTACTCCATCGGTGATGATAAACTTTCAGCTGCGTGTGTAACAATTGGTGCTCCCTTTATCTAGAGTGTTAGACCTCGTGCACTTGGGTCAACACAGGAGATCTCTGAGAGCCCCTAGAACCGACAGATGCAGGCAAGGTTTGAAATTAATCGAGCAGGTTTACTGTCAAATGAGAAGCTCTAACAGTTGGTAGCAGAGATGCTACAATGCAACACCACTGAGCCCTTTGGCCTGTGTTGACAAGGTACCAACACCTAGCAGACCTATTGCCATATAACCAATATTAACAGCGGATAGTCATAGTGAAGCCACTGTGCATTCTGTAAGTTTAGGCAATGACACCTGCCGTTCAGGCACCTAGTTCCCCCTTCCCCCACTGGTCGGCTGGAGAGCACCCTTTGTGGTGTCCTTTTATAGACAGGTACAAACAACACATTTCTTTACGTACCAGGTTACCACCCTCTGTTGCCTAGTTACCACCCCTCACCTTGTGCAAGGGGGGCTTACCTTCTATCCTCCATGCTGTCAGTTCCGACCTGGTCCTGAACCTAGGTCGGTACGTGCATAGCTCCTAGGGAGTCCTTGTACCAAGACATTCCTTACTAAGGTGTTCTGCTACTCCCCTTTTAGCTTACAGTCTGTACCTGGTGCCTCCTTTGTTCTAACTGACCTGCTCACACAGTTATCATTTGGGCTTCTTCCTTGATTAATGTATTGCTGAACCAAAGGTGGGGAGGGATTTTAGCCTGACCTCTAACAAATCTCCTAGTGTGGTTACCACCCCCTCGCCCACTCAGTACTCAAATGCACAGGGTGGATAGATTTAAATCAAGGTGACTTGTATCACCAAGTAGAAAGCCTCCATTTAAATGACTGATTGTTCACTTATTTTCTAAAGAAAGGTGCCTTCTCGTTGGTTATGGAAACATCAAAATATCTGGATGCACAACTACATGAGTCTTTACACTAGATCTTGGTACCAAAAGAGTCAAGCAATTTGATAGGTTAATATTCTTAGTTCTGTATTTCAGTACATTAGAAATGGTAAATGATGCTTATTTACTAGATCAGTGTTTCCCAATTTTATTTGGCCACAGAATTCTTTTAAACTTGAAAGAATTTTGCAGAACCCCTAAGAACAGACTTGTATATGGCGCTGAAAAAGTAGACCACAAATAAGTAAGGATAATAATAAACAAATGCTAAACAAGGTCATGAGATCAACATTTAGTTTAATTGCACATAATTTAAAACAAATCACAATATGTACAAAAAAATAAAGCTAAAAAACTAATATGCGTTATATTAGCAAGTTTCAATGCAGAGTGGTTTTTTTTCTTCTTTTCTTGGCAAATTCTTTTTATGTTTGGTTTAATACTGGAAAGTTGGATTCGCATATCTGGTGCAGCATTCAGTGGATTTCTGTATTTTGTTTTTGTTGCTGGGTAATTTGAGAACCCAGTTTCACACAAGTATGTGCTGGCAAAGGGTAACAATTGATGAATTGCATGTCTTGATAAAGCTGAATATATTTTGGGGCAGCTTATGTCAAGAATAATCAGAGAAACTTTTTTAAATTTTTGTATTAATTGGTTGTCTGAAGCGATTTTGATCAGATTTTCATTATCTTGTGTAGAAAGACTTTGTCCGACGCAGCGCTAGTATATTCATATTCAGTCACCCACGTGAGCCACACTCCCTGAGAGTGAGTACGGGGATTTACGTTGGTATATAACAGGCGATCACACTGCTGACTGACTGCGCGCACAGCGCTGAGTAGTGACGTCATTGTCCCCACTCTCTGGTTAAGCTGGCATTGCACAGGCACACTTGTTGTGGCAAACACAAATGAAAATTGTTTTCAATAAAATTCATAAATGCTTAGATATTAATTTTTTAAAAAAATCATAAAATGTGATTGTATTGGAATTTTCTCGTGGAACTGTTGTTTTCACTTCACGGGACCCTGAGGTTCCACGGAACACCATTTGGGGGAAACATGGTAGTAGATAAATCATGAACAAAGTTAACTGTTGCAGTACATTAGAGTGGTAAATGGAATTTAAATACACAGAACAGGATATAAAACTTATCAAAATACAAAAACTTTAAATGCTTTTGATACGGAAACTTCTTTTACCAATTACATTGCATGTTTACAACTAAAATGATTAGACAGAGGAATTAACCGTAGTCAGTGAATTCAATGGATGATTTCAGCTCAGCCTGGGAAAATTTTCAAGTGTGCCTAGGTCTCGTAAGTTACTTTTGAAATTGGTAGATCTCATACCTTCCCTGCTTTTGGGGGGGGGGGGGGGGTGTGTGTGTGAGAGAGAGAGAGAGAGAGATTTCCTGCTTTTTCAACTGCCAGTAGATTTCTCAACTTTGACTAGTCCGAATGAAGACAACTTTCCATGCCCCCAGAAGAGGCTGTGGTTATAAAGTGGGGATGTTAAAATGGGGTTATTCGTGTGAACTTTTTAAAAGCAATTAGACATTTATGGGGGAGGGTATTGTTAACTAGTATCATCAGTTAACTGTGTACTTGGATACATGTTCACATCCCTAGTAAAAAGCTGGTTTGCAGCTTATTCTGGTGCAATGTGCTAAGCTAATTACTTCCAATTCACTGGTTGGCTTTCTTTGAAGCATAATTAGAAACAACGTACTGGTTGAATGGGTCACCTCCAGCCCTGACATTTATTATGGCTAGCAGGCTGATTATTAAATACCCATGTCATAGCATGACCTGTCTTTCACAGCAGTTCGGTATTTGTCATAGTACTTTGGATTGAGAGTATTGGCAAGAAAATGAGTTGGAATAAATGCTTGAGCCATCCACCTCTTCACTGCCTGCAATTTAACTTTGTTGGGTATGTGTGTCTAGAAGTTCTTTCTGAATTTCCACAATATCAGTAACCCAGCAGCAATCTTCCCACAGTTTCCCCCCTGATTAAGACTCTTTCAATAGAAAAGCAATCTGAGTTTGACACAGGCTCATAGATTCAGCATATTTATTTAAAATGTTTAAGACAGTTTTTCTCAAACGGGGGGTCACGAGCAACTGAGAGGGGGGTTGCGGTATCACAAGTTTGAGAACCCCTGGTTTAAGAATTGTTAGGGGAGGCCCCCAGGTATCCCTTGAGATGCATGGGGCAAAATCCCATCCTAGAGCCATTGTTGCAGGCTCTTTGCCAACATGGGCAAAAAAAAATTAATTTGCTACTGATGTATTACTGTAAATTGCACATTTCGGTGCTAAAAATGCTGCCATCCCAAAAAGGTGTTAAGCAAATTACAGGTAGTAGCTAATGTTTTAAATCCAAATAAGTTGCTAAGGAAAGGTCTTCTACTTTCAGTAACATTACAAAGCAATTACAAAGATCTTGTACATCAAAAGTCACTCAGCTCATCTTGCTAATTATGCCCTTCCTCTGATGCCTCCTTTTATACTGTAATACAAACAAGAGAGGTAGTATTAGCCAGATGTTGAGTTCTTTACAAGGGGTCAGAGTATCTGGACCATCTTTTGGGAATGTGTTTACATAGTTTCTTGAAAGCACTGTGTTTCTGCACCTACTTAATTAGCTGACACCTTGTGTGTTGTGCTGCCAAGGCCTATTGTGGTTTGTGCTCTGAGTTATACCTGGGGCTCCTGCAAGGCCTAAAATGTGACTGGAATGGTGTGCAGGTGGGTGCTAGGAGTCGCTCTCCTGAGTTAGCATTACTAAGAGTGACAGGGAGGTTCAGCCTGCCAATTGGTGCTTCTGTTATTCGTGGTTTGGGGGATACAATTACTTCATGCGCAGCACCTTGATGCAAACAACCCTTTTGTTCCAGGTTGCATCCAAAAACATATGTAGTCCCCTTACTAAAGGTGCCTCTGCTTTTTCTATGGGAAGATCCTGTGTGCGGCAATCTAGCTCTAGAGACTACAATTCCCATGAGCCCTTGAGGAAACCAGGAAGGAAGTGTCTCTTGTTTTGGGAGCTGAGTCTCTCCAGGTATGTGGAGGAAGACTCAGCAGTCTGGGACTCTTCCCTTTGTTTTTGGAAGAAAGAGCCAGGCTGCTGTGGAGGAGTTTGATTCAGTCCAGGATCTGTTAGGTTGCAGCTACAGACTTGGACTAAGAGCTTTTGGGACTGGAATCTAGCAGGCTGCTTCTGATTGCCCTTTGGCTGTACGTGTGGCTAGAAGCTACTCTGCATCCAGCACACAGAAGGAGACTAGCATCATCCGCTGCAAAATCTTCAAGCACTCCCACACAAGCAAATGTATGGTACTGTGAGCCCTGAGTAGTGGGATAATTGGTGGCAGTGCAAATGCCAGATAGGTTTCCTATTATTTCTGTGTACTTTGTTAATGTTATTCACTGTTAATCTGTTAAACTCTGTTTCTTTAAGTTAAGTAAAGGTTGTTCATTTTAATGTAATCTATTAGATGTATATGATTTGTAGTTGTTGTTCTGGAGTTAGATCCAGATTATTGCTGGAATAATTTTATTCCTGGAGGCTCCCAAGGCATACCATTAAGCGTGGACAGGGCCAGCCAGGTGGAGGCACCGCCACTGTATGTTCTTTATGAGCAAGGGACAGCAGCAAGGGGGTGCATAGGGTTTTCCCCTAACTAAACATCTCTACGACTGGGGTACTCAGGATCTCCTTTTATGTTAAAACCATTAGGCGCTCAGGCACACCTGTGAGTGTGACTTGCTCCCAAGTAACCTGGGGAGGAAAAAGGGGGTTACACATAGAATCCTTCCAGTTTGTCTGACTGGATCACAGGAGTGGGTGGGGGAGGTTCTATGACCTGTGATGGGCAGGAGGTCAGATTAGCTGCTTGTGATGGGCCCTGCCAGTTTTAGTCTGCCCTTTGCTTAATAACATTGTTACTTCCTTTGCAGGAACGTTCCTGGGCCTATGGACAGTCTCTCCCTGCGCACTGCCTGATCAGATAAGTATTATCCAGTCACTCACCTCTTCCTCTAGCAAATTCTCTGTTCCCAGCCTTGGCTTTCCCTAGGTTACTGTTGGTTCTTTAGAGGATCTTTCTGCTCTCTCCCCTCAGGTCCAGCTCAGAGACCAACTCACCATTCGTTCCAGGTAAAGACAGTTGGTTTATCTGACTACTAAGGAGGATTTGGCTGCCCGTCATTAACTAGGGAGGGGTCAGAAATTGCAGAACTAGATGTGAATCAGGTGAGCAGTTTTCCTTCTTTCTGAATGACCCCTGGGGATGCAGGCCTGGCTGCTCTGGGGAAGGTTACAAACCAGGTCACTTTGTAGCTCCCCTGTTCTCTAATGCTCTGAGAAATCTACAAACTCAGGAGCTGGGTGGGACAGCAAAGCCGAACTCCGCAATGGTATTTAGATGCCTGACCCAAAATCTGAAGGGCTGTTTGATCCCAGGAGATAGAGAAGGGTTCCCCAGTTGCAAGGAAGTTCTCCAGCTTATGACTCCTCATGGAGAGAGGAGGCCAGAGGACAATGTGAAGCTACAGCGGGTCTTAGAGTTTAGGGGGTTTCCAGCCTTGGAGGGTTGGGATTGGGTGTCAAACGGTTGCATTTGTACTGCCCTAAGCGAGAGCAGGGTCCCAACGAGCTGGCAGGTCTTGAGGGTTGGAGGCCTGATAGGGAAAAGTTGAAGCTCTCCTGGCTAGAACCATGCATCTGTCCAAGTAATGAGAGATCAGGAGTGAGTCTGTGAGTGAGATTGATCAGGGCCAGATAAAGGCCCTGATTAGGGCCCTGGTTCCTGGAGTCGTGTTACCATTGTAGATTGCGTCTTTTCTTTTTCTTTCTTTAAGCGTTGAGTCCTTGGGAAGACAAGTTTGGAATTATAACCTGAGAGTCAGCGACACAAACATCTGTCAGTGATCATCCCTGGGACTCTTCAGACTCAGAGTTGGGGGAGCTGCCCCATGCATCTCATTGGAGTGTTAACCCCATGGCCTGCTGTTGGAGGCCCCCCATCAAGACAGCTCCATCAAGGATTCTGCATGGGGCAAGAGGGGCAGAGTGCAGGGCGCAAGGTGCAGAAGCAGGACCCCCAAGTAAAGACACCAGCCCTGCACCATCTCCTTGTCCCCTGCATCTTGGGAAGAAGGCGACACACAGACCCTGGAGTGAGGATTATGGACTTTGTGAACCCCAGAACCAAGGGGAGAAGCTGGGACTGTGCCCAGGAAGGGTGAAGAGCTCGTGGTGTTTCATTTCCATTTGCTTAACCTGGAAGAGGGAGGACACATTGGTGCGGTGACTGTGAAGAGCTAATCAGAATTTACTGTGCAACTGCTGAGGGGGAACTGCGGTAAACTGAGGAACAGGCTCCCCAGATGCCAGGCCAGGTAAGGGCCATACAGAGGCCAGTCTTTGGTAACTTGTGGCTGGTTAGATTTTTTGCTGCAACGTTTCGTGCTGCTATGGGAAGTGCTGATGATGCTGTTTGTTACCTAGACTTATTGTCCTATGAAGCTCTGACTTCAGGTTATTGTACCTTGCCTTCCCTGTGGCTTGAGTGCCTCAGTGGTGTGACGAGCACCTGTCGTGTGGTTCTGTCTTTAAGGTTTTGTGTGGTTGCTCATTCACCATATAAACCAGGCTGTTTTCCTTTGTCTCCTGAGAAAGCTTAGGGCCTGTTTTACTTCAGTGTGCTGTAGTGATGCATCTCAGGATGTTATTTGGGCTTTTTCCATACAAAAACAATAGCCAAGCTCCTACTGGTCTTCCCAGTGTCTTTGGCCCAACTTTGTGTTATGGGGTGAAAGCTCCGTGTTTGGGGTCTGGTTGGCTGACTTGGATTGTCTTGAATTGGGGGCAGTAGGGTAGATGGAAGTGTTACTGCTGTGGGCCATTCCTTTAATGGTGGGATTTTGAAAGGGAAGGTTTGGCACCCAGCTCCGGGTGACTCCCATGTAAAATCAGTCACAATTGTGAAGTCCCTAATAATCACATGAAGTCTGCAGTGCTTTTGCATGGGCATTTACACTGGTGGTTTTGGCCTGATTGCAGTGGTTGGTTGGTTTGAGTTCTGTTCTCTTAACTGTCACTCTTGTTACAGTGGAAAGATCCTTTCTGTATTTTTTTTGAAATGGGCTTTCACCTTTCGGTGCTGGGCTGTCTGTTTATATTAGGGCAGGCTGAGGAACTGAACCCTGCTCTTGAGACACAAGGTGATGGTGCAGCTGCTCATATCTTCTGGTGCAGGGGTTGGTAACCTTTTCAAGCCACAGAGCCAAACTACCCAAAATTCAGAACACGTGGTCAACAAAGAGCCGTATAAGGATGTCCGTTTGCATGACTGAAAATATACAATGTCATATTATTGATAATTGATATGACTAATAATGGCATAAATGAGCCATTGTCCTTGTCATGGCTCCGTCCCCACTCTGGCATGATAAATGCAGAAGTGGGGGCCAGCAAGTGTACCCCAAAACCTTATCTACCAGGCTTTGGTATAAAACTTTCTCCCCAAATCTTAAAACCCTAGATTTTGGGAATAAAACTTCCGCTGCCACCACCCAAGTATTAAGAAATAAGCCAGGGAAGAGATCACTTGGGAAATCTCAGCCCTAAAGTACAAAGGAGGACACACCATTAAGCAATGCCAGGTTAATCAAAAGAAAAGAAAAAACTTTTATTATCACCATAATATTCCTGTTGCAAGCATGACTAGATGGACAAGTAACAGAATATACTCATGGAGACACTCCATAGGCCTAGAACTTAGTTATAAAGAAAAAGCCAAACATCTTTTAAAAAGTGCACAGACCGCAGATCCCATACCCAAACCATAAAACAATAAAACCTAACGGATTTATCTAAACTTTACCCTACTTACAGAAAGAGAAGAAAGTCTTTTCTTGGAGGGAGAGAGAGACATGATTGTCTCTCTCTGTAGCTGCAAAGCCACAGTCAGAGACAAAAAAAAAAAAAAGGGAAAACCCAAATTCCTTTGTCCTAGGTTGAAATTCCTACCTACATTCCTATTGGCCACTCCACCTGGCTAGGTGTAGTTAACCTCTTAGTTCCCAGGCTGCTGGCTAACCCTCATAATCATGACAGTCCTCACTAACTATTTAATGGGACTGCTGCTTCTTTTTGCACGTCTTTGATGTTTACATCATAACTGGCCAAATCTAGCTTCATGCAGGCATTCAGGTGTCTTCTGTCAGCCTTATGGCAGAGGGCTGCGGATGTGGGGGTACAGGAGACCGGGTTGGGAAGCACAAGGGGCTCAGGGCAGCTGATTTGGGCACAGGGTTGGGGTACATGGGGGTGCAGGAGTGTTAGGGCAGTGGACTGGAGATGCGAGCATGTAGGAGTTTGGGGATGTGGCGGTTTGAGGGGTTCAGGGTATGGGTTCAGGTGTATGAGTGGCTCAGGGTTGTGGTGTGGTGGGGTGTGGTGGGGTGTGGGAATGTTATGACAGTGCGGCCAGATGGGGGCTGGGCCGCAATTGGGGCTTGTTGGCCAGGCTAATTTTTAAATTAAGTAAAATTATGTCCAACACAAGGTTTCAACATTGTCTTTATAGCAGGGGTGGGGAAACTTTTTTGGGTCAGGGGCCACCGACCCACAGAAAAATCAGTTGGGGATCACACAAGTGAGAGAACCACCCTCCAAAAAACCCCAGTCCTCACTCTTCTGGGGTTTCAGGGTTAATGGATTTTGTGGGCCTCCCTCCCCTCCAGGCTCTGAGATGGGGCCAAAAATGAGTGTGTGGGACCAGGCTGCCAGTGAATGGGTTAGGGATGGGGGTGCAGGATCTGGGTAGGAGGTGGGATGTTGAGGGGGTGAGGGTGCAAGTTCTGGGTGGGAGGTGGGGTGCAGGAGCAGGCTAGGGGAAGGGAGTCTGGTCCCGGGGGAAGGGGCAGGGGTGAGCTGGGGGCTCTGGGTGAATGAGAGGGCTGGAGGAGCACGATCTGGGTATGTGGGGGTGAAGGGGGCTCTTGCTTTCACTGTGCATTGCAGGCACCATGTAACACGGCCTCCTGCTGCTCCCATTCACCAGATGGAAGCCTCCAGGAAGGATTTGGAGGGGAAGTTTCCAGCAAGTGTGTACCAGGAGAAAGAAAAGGGCAGCGCACAGAGCCATTTTTGGTTCCTCTTGTTCCCCACATGCCAGATCTGCTGGGGATCCTGCCCTGAGCCCCTCATACATCCCAACCCAGGCTCCTGCACTTCCACATCCCCTGCGATAAGGCTGACAGAAGACAGCCTGAATGTGCGCATTAAGCTGGATTTGACCAGTTATGATGTAAACTTCAAAGATCCCCACTCGCAGGGAGCCCCCTGCCATCCTATGCTTCTGCCTTTTTTTCTTTACGCAGCGCACGGTCAATCCTGGCCAGAGGATGTGGTAAAGGTTAGAACTT
This sequence comes from Rafetus swinhoei, assembly GCA_019425775.1. Lineage (NCBI taxonomy): Eukaryota > Metazoa > Chordata > Testudines > Trionychidae > Rafetus > Rafetus swinhoei. The sequence continues at coordinate 14,123,891 of CM033444.1, read as the reverse complement.
TAACAGGGTTCAAGAAAGAACTAGTTGGATTCATGGAGGTTAGGTCCATCAATGGCTATTAGACAGGATGGGCAGGAAGGGTGTCCCTAGTCTGTCGGGAATGGATGACCGGAGATGGATCACGTGATGGTTCCCTGTTCTGTTCACTCCCTGTGGGGCACCTGGCATTGGCCACCGTCCGCAGACAGGACACTGGGCTAGCTGGACCTTTGATCTGACCCCAGGAAATGGATCTTTTGTGTCAAATGATCCAGGCTGAGATTGATGGTGGGGTGCAGGTTGTTAAAGTCTCTGTGGAATTCGTCCAGTGTTTCTTGGCCATGGGTCCAAATGATAAAGATGTCATCGATGTAGCGTAAGTAAAGGAGGGTTAATAGGAGCTGGGAGCTGAGCAGTCGACTACACATTGACATCCCTAGCAATAACCAGACACAAGCAGGGCTGAGTGACTTCTCCAAAGTGAACTGACATTATCAAAGGGATTCCAAGTAGCTGAGACACCATTTCTCCCCATCCCAGAGCAGGGGGCTCCAGCCCAGCCCCTTCTAGCAACTGCTACCCCAGTGTGTAAGCAGGGAAGTGCTGGCTACAGCAGCCTTTGTATCACTTAGTGCCACTGGAACCACCTCCTTGGTGTGTGGGGACGTTCCATCCTGTTCCACAGAGCCAGCTAGGCAGGCAAAATTTCGGCGTCTCAATGCATGGATGAGATGATGGTGTAGAGTGGAGGGGTTTAGATTTATTAGGATCTGAGGAAACTTTTAGGACGGGGGAACCTATACAGGAAGGATAGATGGGCTCCACCTAAACCAAAATGGAACCAGACTGCTGGTACCTAACATTAAAAAGATTGTAGATCAGTTTTTAAACTAAGGGATGAGGGGAAAGCCGATGGGTGCGGAGGAGCACATGGATTGGACAGACATATCTCTTAGGGGAGGGTCTATAATAGAGATGCTCAGTGTTGTAGTCAGGAGGAGAGGATGGAAGTTAGATTAGAGAAGACACAATCAAATGAAAAATGAGTCTAACATCAGGAAACGGCAGACAAATAGTGACAAATATTTAATGTGCTTATACACAAACACGAAGTCTAAATAAAATGGGTGAACTAGAGTGCCTCGTTTTAAAGGAGGATATTGACATAATAGGCATTATGGAAACTTGGTGGGATGAGGACAATCAATGGGACACAATCATACCAGGGTACAAAATAAATCGGAAGGACAGACCAGGTCCTGCTGGTGGGGGAGGGGCACTGTACGTGAAAGAAAATGTAGAATCAAATAAAGTAAAAATCTTAAATGAGCCAAAATGTTCCATACAATCTCTAGGGATAGTAATTCCATGTTCTAATAAGAATATAGCAGTAGGGATATATTATTGACCACCTGATCAGGACAGTGATAGTGACTATGAAATGCTAAGGGAGATTAGATAGGCTATAAAATTAAAAAAAATTAATAATAGTGGGGGATTTCAACTATCCCCATATTGACTGGGTACACGTCCCCTCAGGATGGGATGCAGAGATAAAATTTCTTGATACCTTAAATGACTGCTTTTTGGAGTAACTGGTTCTGGAACCCACAAGGGGAGAGCCTCAATTCTTGATTTAGTCCTAAGTGGAGCACAGGATCTGGTTCAAGAGGTAAATATAACTGGACCGCTTGGAAATAATGATCATAACGTAATAAAATTTTAACATCCCTGTGGTGGGAAAAACACCTCATCACCCCAACATTGTGGCATTTAATTTCAGAAAAGGGAACTACACAGAAGGAGGCTAGCTAAACATAAATTAAAAGGTACAATGCCAAAGTGAAATCCCTGCAAGCTGCATGGAAACTTTTCAAAGACACCATAATAGAGACCAAACTTAAATGTATACCCCAAATTAAAAAATACAGTAAGAGAACCAAAAAAGTGCCAGCATGGCTTAACAGCCAGGTAAAAGAAGCAGTGACAGAGAAAAAAATATCTTTTAAAAGTGGAAGTCAAATCCTAGTGAGGAGAATAAAAAGGATCATAAACTTTTTCAAAATAAATCTAAAAATATAATAAGAAAAGCCAAAAAGGAGTTTGAACAGCTAGCCAAAAATTCAAGAAGTAATAGTAAAATGTTTAAGTATATCAGACGCAGGAAGCCGGTTAAACAACCAGTGGGGCCTTCCCTTGGATGATCGAGATGCTAAAGGAGCACTCAGATGATAAAGTCATAGAGGAGAAGCTAAATGAATTCTTACTTGATTCTTCACGGCTGAGGATATTGGGGAGATTCCCAAACCTGAGCCATTCTTTTTAGATGACAAATCTGAGGAATTATCCCAGATTGAGGTGTCATTAGAGGAGGTTTTGGAACAAACTGATACACGTAACAGTAACAAGTCACCAGGACCACCCAAGAGTTCTGAAAGAACTCCAATGAGAAATTTCGGAACTAGAAACTGTGGTTCATAGCCTATCCTTTAAATCGGTTTCCATACCTAATGACTGGAAGATAGCTACTGTCATGCCAATATTTAAAAAGGGCTCTAGAGGTGATCCTAGCAATTACAGGCTGGTAAGTCTAATGTCAGTACTGGGCAAATTAGTTGAAACTATAGTAAAGAATAAAATGGTGAGACACATGGATGAACATAATGTGTTGGGAGAAAGTCAATATGGTTTCTGCAAAGGGAAATCCTGCCTCTAATCTGCTAGATTTTCTTGGGGGGGGAAGGTCAACAAACATGTGGACAAGGTGGGTCCAGTGGATATAGTGTACTTAGATTTCTAGAAAGCCTTTGACAAGGTCCCTCACCAAAGGCTCTTAAGTAAAGTAAGTTGTCAGGGAATAAGAGGGAAGATCCTTTCATGGATTGAGAACTGGTTAAAAGACAGGAAACACAGGGTAGGAATAAATGGTAAATTTTCTGAGTGGAGAGGGGTAACTAGTGATAGTCCCCAAGGGTCAGTCCTGGGCCTAGTCCCATTCAATGTATTTACAAATGATCTGGAGAAAGGGGTAAGCAGTGAGGTGGCAACATTTACAGATGATACCAAACTGCTCTGGGTGGTGGTCACTGCAGTGTGCCCCTGCCCCACTGTGCAGCAGCCTCCTTCCCCCCTCGACAGGCAGGTCCCAGGGCACAAGCAGCAGCTGGGCAGGGAGAACATCTCAGTACCCAGGAAATCAGACTGCGGGGCGGTCCCAGCGTCACGTTGTTACTCACAGCGCCCCTCAGCCGAGCTGCTGTGATCACAGCAGGGCGGTTACAGGGGCCGGAAATGGAAGCTGCCCTGAAAGCTCATAGGGCGGCCCGGCTGCGCATCACATCCCCTCCCCAGGAGCGCCCCAATCCCAGGCTGGCAGCGACTGTGTCTTTTGGACTGCGGCAGGCGCTGCCGAGGGGCTGGTGAGCGGGCGGGGACCTGGGCTGCGGGGCGCTGCTGGGGCTGGAAGTCGCGCGGCGCAGGGAGTTGGGGAAGGGCAGACGGGGGGGGTATTGCTGGGACTCATACCATGTGGGGGGGAATCACACGGACCCCAGGATAATCGCGGTGGGGGGATTTGCTTCTCCCCGGGGCTGGGACCGAGCTGCGCTCAGCTCACAGCGGACACTGCTCAGGAGGTTGGGGGCTCCCAGGGGCTGGCTGGTGCGCAGGGAAGAACATCTCAGCACCCGGGAGATCAGACTCCGGGGCGGCCCCAGCCTCACCTTGTTACTCACAGCGCCGAGTGGTTACGTGGCCGAGGCTGGGATATGGGGGGTGATTACACGGATGGAAACGTCAACGCAGCCGCGGCCAGGCCGGCTCCCTGTCGGGAAAGGAGAGTCGGAGCCCGGAGCAGCAACAGGCGCTGCCCTGCGAGTCCCGCCCCCAGCAGAAGGCGGCAGCAGCGGCAGCTCCACCCCCCTTGCATAGGAGCGCTCCAAACCTAGGAGGCTGGAAGCGACACTGGTGCGTTTCCAACCCGTCTCTTGGCCCGCAGGAGCCGCGCGCCGGGCTCAGGCTGGGTGCAGGGTCCGCTCCGCGCTGCCGAGGGGCTGGTGAGCGCTGGGGGGGGACCCGGCTTGGGGGGCGGTGGGGGCAGAAGGGGAGCGGGACTCGCCGCTCACAGAGCCGGGCTCTGTGGGGGGGAGGCAGGGGAGGAACGAGGGGCTGGGAGACGCGCGGCGCTGAGCGCGGGGTCCTGGGGAAGGGCAAACGGGGGGGGTCACCCCAGTTGGGAGGGGATCACGCGGACCCCAGGATAATGGCGGGGTGATTTGCTTCTCCCGGGGCTGGCGGGCGTGGCCGGGGAGCAGCCCAGCGGGCAGGGAGGGGACACACAGCGGCTGGGTCTGTATGGGGGGGGGGGCGCGGAGCCCGGTCTGGGCGAGCGGCGATCGCTGCCCGGGACTCAGGCAGCCCTCACGCTGTTTGTCCCCCATTTTCGGTTCGCTTTGCTCCGCCCCTCTGGCTGCAGCTCCGCCCCTCTGAGACACTGAGCCGCCCCGCTCCGATCAGCCCCAGCGCCAGGCAGAGACCTGGCCTAGAGGCTGGGGCCCCTGTCCCTTCCAGAGAGGCGCTGAGCTGTTCACTTTCAGCATTTTTAAAGGGGAAGGGGTTAAAAGGTTTTTAAAATTCCGTGCGCCGCCCCCCCTTCACCTTCTGACTCCAGCCTTTAGCTTGGAACTGAGTCACGTTTTCAGACTTTTTCTGTGTCCAGGAAGCTTGGGAACTAAGGATGTTAAAATGTGTGTGTTCAGATAAACACCTAACAACTGACTTTTTTAGTAGTTGCTGTTGGGGGGGAGGGCACAGAGTTGCCTTCCCCACCCATCCTCACCCAGAGGCAGCCCAGGGTCATCAGTTAACCATTTACACGTTTGCTGGAAAACATAGCTTAATTTTTTTTTAAATGAAAGTGGGAGTCTCTTCTAATTGTTTGCCCTTGTCAGGTGGTTCGATTTTTAGATCCAAGGGAAAGCAGGACTCTCCAGAGAGACTTAATCACTTATTTATTGCAAGCTTTAAGCAGTTAACATAGTTGTTTAACTTTTACAAGTCTTAAAAACAATTACTACACAAATGAAACCTTAAATACTATAAATTCTAAAGGAATTAATATAAATTGTAAAGGAATTAATATAGTGCAAAGCAATGCAAACACAATTCATTAAATATTATTATTTAATAATATATTTATTAAATATCTTTTCCAGAGGACTGGAAAAGGGTGAATATAGTGCCTATCTATAAAAAGGGAAACAAGAATGACCCAGGAAACTACAGACCAGTTAGTTTAACATCTGTGCCAGGAAAGATAATGGAGCAAGTAATTAAGGAAATCATCTGCAAACACTTGGAAGGTGGTAAGGTGATAGGGAACAGCCAGCATGGATTTGTAAAGAACAAATCATGTCAAACCAATCTGATAGCTTTCTTTGATAGGATAACGAGTCTTGTGGATAAGGGAGAAGCGGTGGATGTGGTATACCTAGACTTTAGTAAGGCATTTGATACGGTCTCACATGATATTCTTATCAATAAACTAGGCAAAGACAACTTAGATGGGGCTACTATAAGGTGGGTGCGTAATTGGCTGGATAACCGTACTCAGAGAGTAGTTATTAATGGTTCTCAATCCTGCTGGAAAGGTATAACAAGTGGGGTTCCGCAGGGGTCTGTTTTGGGACCGGCTCTGTTCAATATCTTCATCAACGATTTAGATATTGGCATAGAAAGTACGCTTATTAAGTTTGCAGATGATACCAAGCTGGGAGGGGTTGCGGCTGCTTTGGAGGATAGGGTCAAAATTCAAAATGATCTGGACAAATTGGAGAAATGGTCTCAGGTAAATAGGATGAAGTTTAATAAGGACAAATGCAAAGTGCTCCACTTAGGAAGGAACAATCAGTTTCACACATACCAAATGGGAAGCAACTGTCTAGGAAGGAGTACGGCAGAAAGGGATCTAGGGGTTATAGTGGACCACAAGTTAAATATGAGTCAACAGCGTGATGCTGTTGCAAAAAAAGCAAACATGATTCTGGGATGCATTAACAGGTGTGTTGTGAGCAAGACATGAGAAGTCATTCTTCCGCTCTACTCTGCACTGCTTAGGCCTCAGTTGGAGTATTGTGTCCAGTTCTGGGCACCGCATTTCAAGAAAGATGTGGAGAAATTGGAGAGGGTCCAGAGAAGAGCAACAAGAATGATTAAAGGTCTAGAGAACATGACCTATGAAGGAAGGCTGAGGGAGTTGGGCTTGTTTAGTTTAGAAAAGAGAAGATTGAGGGGGGACATGATAGCGGTATTCAGGTATCTAAAAGGGTGTCATAAGGAGGAGGGAGAAAACTTGTTCATCTTTGCCTCTGAGGATAGAACAAGAAGCAGTGGGCTTAAACTGCAGCAAGGGAGGTTTAGGTTGAACATTAGGAAAAAGTTCCTAACTGTCAGGGTGGTCAAACACTGGAATAAATTGCCCCGGGAGGTTGTGGAATCTCCATCTCTGGAGATATTTAAGAGTAGGTTAGATAAATGTCTATCAGGGATGGTCTAGACAGTACTGGGTCCTGCCATGAGGGCAGGGGACTGGACTCGATGACCTCTCGAGGTCCCTTCCAGCTCTAGTATTCTATGATTATAATACTGTAATTGAGCCTTATTCACTTACACTTCACCGTATGCTGCCTACAGTACTAGGCAGAAGGTCATGGTTCCTTTGATTCCCGTCCTATCAAGACACCAAGCACTGCTGCAGCCTGGTGTGAAGAGGTCCATTACTTCTAGTTACAACAAGCAGGACCTATGGATCAATCCTGCTCCCTCCCTCCCACTGATTATCTTTTTTGCACCTATATTTATACTGGACCTGGTCGTTCTAGTAATGTCTACCAATTAATTGTGTATTGCATAAAATGCCTATTAGGTTCATATTTGGGATACATCCTACTATTCAGGCTGTTCCAAAAACTATATACTTGATTGACAGTTCTATGGCTATACCTGTGATTTTTTTTTGCTTATTAGAAATATTATGTACCAGTTTCTCCCAATGTTCTTGGCATGGTTTTACTATACCAATACTTCCTACACATGATTGTGTAAAGCACTCCTGACTCTCAAAGCCCCCAAGGCCACCCCCCACCCCCCGGCCTGGCCTACATACTTCTGTGCACCAGACTTAAGACAGGCCTGGGTTTGCTTTGTTAGAAATCTGCACTTTGGGCAAGACAGCCATTGTTAGTCCGGTCAAGGCAGGGCTGGACAATGCAGACATTATTCTGGTCAAGAAGGGGTTGTCCAGGCTCCCCTAAGGAGTTAGGCAGGGACAGTATTTTTTTTTTTTTATTTTTTATTTTCTCCCCAGGCAAAGGGCTTATTTAGATTTTAGAGCTAATAAACAATTTGGCTTGTTCAGTAGTAGTTAGTTTTGTATGTTGTGGTGGGTGACTTACTGTTCCACTTTGTGACTAAAAGGATGGTCCCTGGAAGTCCCAGGCAGTGTTCCCTATAAGCTGGGTGACTGCGACTGCACAGGAAAGATTCCAGTGCTGCCCAGCTGATTAGCAGAGTGCTCACAGCTAGGTTCTGTTATACTGGTGGTGCACATTGACAAATACCTCAGTGCATAGAACAAAATTTATTGTACACATGAATGACAAAAATCCACACATTGATGGGAAAAAATTAGAGGGAACCTTGTTCCAGACTGGGGAAGTGTGATCTAGTGGTCAGAGCACATTTTAAACCTAATTCTGGGAGAAAGCTGCATGGCAGTTAAAATCCAAGATGCCTGGGTTCTATTCCTAGCTCTGCTACTGACTGACTACCACATAACAGGGTGAGAGTTACTGCTGGAGCCTTAATTCCATCCTCTCTGAGAATGCTTGTAGCAAGCTCACCCAAAGCCGCTTGAGATCTGTGGAGAATAGGTTCTGTGCAAGTGCAAAGACTTGATAATTTGTTGGTGTTTGTACAGGCCTTTGAATTCCTTACATCAGTGTTTCTCAATCAGTGGTATGAGGACCCTTAGGGGTACTTGAGAGAAATCTGGGGGGTATGTCAACCCAACTGAAATTTGGAGAAAACTTAATTTTTGTTTTAAGTTTTACAGCATTTTATTATTTTTGTACTTTTTACACCCAAAAGTTTCATTGCCCACCTGCCTCCAATTAAGTTGTTTAAACAAATGTGTTGCAATGGTAAGGGAAAAAAAATTGTCTGAAAACTGTAGGTACTGGGAGTACTTATAATTTTTTTCTTTTTGAAAAAGGGGTACTTTATATATTAAAAAAAAGGTTGAGAAACACTGCTTTGCATCACGTTTTACCTTGAAGCCCCCTCCCCTTTGTCTTCTACGGCAGGTTGGGGGCAGCCTAGCCATCAGAGTCAGTGATGTTCATATACTTGCTCGATTGCTTGTACATGGTAGTGTAATGGTTCTGTCAACTAAAGATGTTATAGATCAGTTAATTGAATAGTCAAGTAACTGCATGAATTCTTATTCTATAGTTTCCGGGGGCAGCCAGTGCGCACCAGAGCCCCACTCCCAAGGAGCCCACTGCCACTCTGCGCTGCTCTCTCTGTATCAGAGGCAGCAGCGCGGGGTGCCAGGTGGGAGCTGGACCACGAGGGGAGCCAGTTTAAAAACCAGCTCCCTCTCGCCCTATGCTGCTGCCTCTCCTACAGAGGCAGCAATGCAGGGTGGCAGCAGCCCCTGTCCGGGGAAGGTCTGAGCTCCCAGACCTGGCATGAGCCGGGACTGAGCTGGGCTGCCTTCCTGCCCACCTCCTAATACACTTCAAATGCAGGGCCATACCAGGGGTATAGTTCTCAGACCTGTCACAAGCCAGGACTGAGCTGGGCTGCTGGCCAGCCTGCTACAAAATGTACTGGCAGGATGGAAGGGGAGGGGGTTTTGCTTATCGGTTAATCGACTACACTGTTACCTCCCTATTGTCAACCCCTGAGCACGGTGCCCCCGGCTTTAGAAACCAGCCAAAGTGTAACCGGACAAGGTTGACTGAAATGGATCCGTGACAATGTGGCTTTGGACTTGGTGATTGAATTGCCTTTATGTTACTCTGTCCACTGTTTGCCCCTCTCTGTTGCTTGTGTAGCTGCTGCTCCCCCACCCCCACCCCTGTACGTGACTTGCCATTGAGTGCAGGAGTGGGGAAGGGGGGTTCTCTCCTGTCAACCTGCAGGTGGGGTCCTGTCACCAGTGGGCAGATCCTAGTGGTGTTGGGGTGGGGGCACAGTTCTGGAGCAGAGCAGGTCTCTGAAGCCCTGGCGGGCCGGGGGGGGGGGGGAGAGTGAAGGGGCTCCACGGGGGTCAAGCACCATGGCACTGCCACTGGCTGGGGTAGGATGTTGAGCAGGAACTGAGAAACCACAAAGCACGCCCCCCGCCCCCAAACTCCTGAGCAGTGTCCCTGTGAGCTGAGCTGGGTGTCACTAGCGATGTGAATGGGAAACTGGTTACCCATAAACCTCACCCTTAATTAGTGATGCTAACGAGCATCCTGGAATATGCAGAGGGCTACTCCAGCCCTGCCAGGCCCCACCACGGGGCTGCCATCCCCTGTCCTACGGTGGGGGCAGGAAGCAGCTAGACTGGAGCACTCCCTGCCCATGATGGGGGGGAGCTCCAGCTCAGTGACCCTCAAGCTAACAACCCTGCCTGCCCCTTTTTCATCAGTTAACTGGTTAAACTTAACGTTTGGTTAACAAATTGCACAGAATTTTACATCCCCAGTGGCCACCCACAAGAGATTCCAATGCTGTCCAGCTGCTTGGCAGAGCACCCACAGCCAGCAGCATGTGTTCCTACTGGTGGTGCACATCCCTACATGCTTTGGTACACAGAACAAAATTGATTCTGCACATGGATAGAAAAAGAATTAGAGGGAACATTGCCCCTGACCTCTGCCGCTTGGTCTCGGCTTCCAGTTCGGTCGGGGAGTCTGGAGCAGGAAGGGAGCCGAGGCCAGGACCTGACCGGCCACGCTTTGCTGCTGCTACATCAGACCCATTACACAGAGAGGAGCTGAGCATCCCCAGCCGGAGTGCGGTGGAGAGACCATGAGGGCAGCAGCTGGGCGCCTTGAGAGTGAAGTGCCACTGCAGGAGGTTAATGCTGATGGACTCCTGGAGAACAGAGAGCAGCCAGGTAATGCGGTGTCACTACCAGGGACCAGGCTGGAGAGAAACCCTGAGACTGCCCCAGCTGAGTCTGCTGAGAGCCAAGAGCATCTGCAGGAGCCGCTTGCCAATGAACACCTGACCATTGGATGGGATCCAGGTAACAGGGAGTTGCTGCCTGGGAACGAGCTGGAGAGACACCCTGAGGTTGCCTGGGGTTGCAAAGGGCTGGGGCCACCTTATCTTCAGCCCCTGGCCCTGCCTCATCCCCCTTTTTCTGTCAGGGCTGGTAGCTGGAGCTCCACTGGGGAGCCCAGGAACTTGCAGGGAGCCATGTTGGACGGGGGGGCAAGAGCAGCCCATGGCAGGTGGAGGGTCTGTGGCTGCCCATCCCTGTGGCTCTTGCCATGGCACGGCTCCAAGGCCCTGCTCCCCAGCCAGAGCCACTATGTGGTGACAGCCCCAAGGGACCCGGCATTTACACTGGGTGGCGGGGGGGGCAGGGACACAGGCCTGGGGCTGCTCCCAACACCCCAGACCCAGGTAAGTGGAGAGGCCCAGGGTGACAAGGAAGCTGCTGGAGGTAGGACAGTGGAGTGGGTCCTCCCCTGGCTAATACCTATGGCTCAGCCTCCAGAGCATGGGTCTGTGAGTTCAAATCCCCCCTCCCCCCCACTGCCTGGCTCATGATGGGGCTCTGGAGGAAAGGGTGGGGCCACCGAGGGGGCAGGGCCCTGCCTCCCCACATCTGGGAAGGTTCCACTGCACCTGACACAGATGCCCCCCCAACCCACCACCCATGTGTGGGCAGCAGGGGCTGGATCCCCCGGGGCTCTCAGGGCCCCAATACCTGGCTCCCAGAGGCTGGCTGGCGCACACAGCGCTGGGCGTGTGGCTGGGCAGGGGCCGTTTGGGCTGGTGGGTCAGATCCCCTGTGACAGCCCTGGGCCCGCTCGGCCTGGCTCCTTCTCACCTGGGCACCCCGCAGCTGAAGGGGGAGACCCCATGTGCAGGGACGGGCACTGGGCAGGGGAGGGTCCTGCCCCTGGAACATGCGGGTTCTTATCTCTGTGCCCTGAGCTCACCGGCCTGGTGCCGGCCTGGCTGGCAATGCCGGGGGGCACTGGGCTGAGGGGGAAGGGGCTGTTCTGCCCCCCAGAGCGTCTGGCGGGAGGCGCGAGGGGCAGAACGGGGGCGTGTTCTGGGGCAGCCCCAGCCCGGTGCTGTCAGTGAGACGCAGCCTCGCGGCCCTGCCTGACGGGTCCCTCTGCTTCAGGGCATCGCTGGAAGTGCAAGAAACATCCAGTCACCGTGGCAGTTGCTGTTGTGGTCTTAGGGCTCCTCATCGCTGTTGTTGCTCTGGCAGGTGAGTTCTCAGCCCTCCCTGCACATCCCACCCCCTGGAGCTGCCCCAGTCTCAGCGTCTCCTCCTGGCCTGTCTGGCACCTGCTCCTGGGACAGAGGCTTCCTGGGGGATGCTCCTCCCAGAGCCGCCTCCTGTCCCCTCCCAGGCTCTGCCCTGGCCCTCGCTGTGGGGGGAGGGTTGGTCTGACACTAACCCACCTCCTCCCCCCAGCCTGTCTCTGAGCAGGTGGGGTTTCAGTGTCTGTCACCAAGCCCAGACACAGTCACTGGGGGGAGGGGTGATAGACAGGGTGGGTGCAGGGCAGCAGTGAGCTGGGCCGTCTGCCTGCAGCCTGTGGCCCTGAGGTACCAGCCTGGCCTGCCTGCATTCCCTGTGTTGTGCCCAGGGCCGGGCTGGCAGGTGCTGCCCGGGACTGAAGTGAGCCTGGGAATGTTGATTCATTGATAAAATGGAATTGGTGCAAATTGGTAACATCAGTGCACTGCAGGGTGTAGAAAGGGGCCTGCCCTGGGGCCGGTCCCTGCAGTACGTGACCAGAGTGGCACTTGGCGCGCCAGCACCTCTGTGTGAGGGGTTTGCACGGACGGAGCTTTCTCTCTTTTCCACTCCCACTCCCGCCCTCCCCCCCAATACGTGCGCAGAATAAAGCTGCAAAAGCAGCAGCATGGGAGTTGGGCGGCAGGAGACTGAGGGGTCTGGTGCTCGTGGGGAGTTTAACAAGCTGGGTCCTCCCAGCACTGCTCCCGTCTGCTCCCTGTTGCTGCTTCTGATGGAGCAGGCATTGGGAGGGCCGAGGGTTCAGTGGGAACTGGCATGCGCTGGGAGTCCGATTTTTACAGGCATCAGCTCTCCTCAACCCCCTTTGTTGCCTCTGATACAGAAGCGGGGGGGGGGGGAGAGAGGGCGTGTAGTCATTAGGATTAACCAATAAGCCCAGACTTATCGGTTAATCATTTACATGATGATTCACTGACATCCCTAGTTTGGAAGCTGCAGAGGGTAGCCGAGTCAGTCTGTACTGGATAAACTTAAACAACAACAAATAGTCTGGTAGCATTTTATAGCCAGAGGAGGCCAAAAGGGCCTCTGTGGGCTGGATCCGGGCCATTAAACAGGTGGATCCAGCCTACAGAGGTCCTGCTGCTTTCCTCCCCTCCTCGCCCCCCCCCCCCCCCGCAGGCCAATTAGCACCTGTGGGCAGGAGAGTGCATGAAGCCTCCTCTGCTCTCTTTTCCCCCCTCCCCCATTAGCATGGTGCTTCAAAGCACCATGTCCTCCTCACAGGGTGGGAGGAGGCTTTGCATGTTCTCCTGATTGGCCTGGGGTGGGGGAGCGTGCTAAGCCTCTTCCAGGGCATGGGTGCCTAGTGGGAAGGGGGGGGGAAGGGGCCCCTCACCCCCAGACCAATCATGGTCTGCGAGTGGAATAGCCCTGCCCCTTCCTGTTTAGGCCCCACCCCTTCCAGGGTGGCCTGGGGCTACTTCAAAAATTTTTGAAGTGGCCCCTGGGAAAAAATTATTGCCGGCCCCTGCTATAGACTAAGAAGACACATAGATAGGATCATGAGCTTTCATGGGCAAATCCCACTTCTTCAGAGGACCAGAGTTGGGCTGTGCCTACATCAGCTCATGATCCCATCTACATGTTTTGCTTGTCTATAAAATGCTACCAGACCATTTGTTGTTTTTTCAGTTTATCCCTAGTTTGGAACGGGTTAGAACTTGGCAGCATCTCCCCTAGTGACCCTCATGACCTGCCTCTGGCTCTTTACCTGCAGCTCCGGCCTTGCTGGGGGTTGTGAGGAACCCCCCAGCTGCTGGTCTCTGGCCCTGCCAGGGTCACTGCAGGGAGGTTTCCCTTTCTGTCGGGGCGCTGAATTTGTGGGAAGAAATCTCTCCACATAGAAGCGCATCAGGCTGCCGTTGGCGTCAGTGTCCAGGCCGGTTCCTATTGCTGCCCTGTGGCCATTTGGTGTCCCTGACGGACGGTCACTGCACTTCCCTCCCTTACTCGCCTGCCTTGAGTTGCTTGTCTGGCCCTTGGCCTTGGGCCTGGGCTGCTCTGAGCTGTCCCTGCCCCTGGGCTGGGCGTGTCCCTTCCCACCCAGCAAACGTCACCCGCCAGGCGTCTTCCCTCGCCCTGCGTCTGGCTGCGTTGGGAGCTCCGGGTAGCGGGCGCTCGGCCTGGCGAAGGGCAGGGAGTTTGCTCCCACTCTCCCCTCAGCCTCCTTCTGGGCAGCCTGGTGCAGAGCAGGGGAGGGGCAGCGGCCCAGGCGAGCAGAGCTCCTCGGGGAACCGGCCTGGCCAACCCTGCTGAACCCGCCTCTTATCCAGCGTCACTCTCCTGCCTGCTGCCGGCTCTGACCACGGCCCCCTCCCCCTGCCCTGCTCATCCCCTGCTCTGAGACACTGCCTGGCCCAGATCGCTGACCTTAGATGCAGGAGCCCTTTGTCAGTTGCTTCCCTGTCAAATGTGAACTGACATTAGTGGCCCAGTGAGACCAGGGTCAGGTGACCCCCCGCCCCTTGGGGACTGGATTCCCAGCGTCCCCCTGGCTCCTTCACCCCCTCGCCCCACTCCTCAGAACCTGCCAGGGTCAGAGGTGTCTCAGCAGCCTGGGGCACCGGGATCATTTCTTTCACCCATGGGCAGGTCCCCTCTCACCCCAACTGTTGCTGTCTCATTTCAGTGTCGTTATTGGGGTGCTCCCCAGCTGTGCAGGGCCCCGCATGCCCAGACGGCTGGATCGGCTACCAAGGGAAATGCTACAGTTTCTCCGAGGGCGAAGGGAACTGGACCTACAGCCGGAGTCGCTGCTCTGCCCTGGGGGCCTCCCTGCCTGCAATTGACAGCAAGCCGGAAATGGTGAGAGACTCGCATTACACTGGGCTGGCCTGAGCTTCAGTGGCTGCAGTAGGACCTGGGCTCTGCCCTATGGGCCAGGAGCAGCTTGGATACCTTGTGCTGGGAGCCCAGAGCCAATGGACTTTCCAGCTGCTGAATGCCCGGCCTGGCTGGGCCCAGGGCCCCTCTGGTGTCAGTGACCGGGGGGTGGGGATCAGCCACTGTCAGGCCTCTCAGCAGGAGACGACCCTCTGGGGCTGGGCTGGCCCAGGCGTCTGCTGGGCTGCCTGGGGCTGGAGAGGGCTGAGACCCCAGTGTGGCTGGAAGGGCCAGTGCCCCTGGGTAGGGGCAGAGCAACCAGCTGGGGGTGGGGGAGGGGTCCTCTTAGGCCTGGCTCCTCCCAGCATCCCCTGCACTGATCATCTCTCTCTTTCCTTGGGGAGGGCTGGGGGGAGCCCAGCTGCCCTGTCAGGCGAAGGTTTCACAGAGGGCCAGGCCGGCATGGCGCGGGGGGTGGGGCGGGGAGCTTGGACCCAGCAGCTCCCAGGTGCTGCCCCCGACCTGAGGACGTTGGGGTGGGGGAGGGTTAACACTGAATTACTCAGAGCTGGACAAGGGAGGGGCTAATCCCCAGCCCCCCACACTCTGAACCCCTCTGTGCGCCCCTGGGAGTCCCTGCCCAGAGCCGGGGAGCAGCAGGGTCGGGCCCTGACACCCCTTCCCCCTCCCTCTGTTCTAGGCTTTCATGCTGCGCTACAAAGGCAAATTCGACCACTGGATCGGCCTCCGGAGGGACCGGAGGCAGCCCTGGAAATGGGCCAATGGCACCAAATTCAACAACCTGTGAGTCTTTGCGCCCCCCATGAGCTCCCTGGGCTTTGGGTCCCTGGTGTCTGAGGTTCCAAGTACAGGCCGAGCCCCCAGGCAGTGCTGTAGGAGCAGCCAGAGAGCGCTCGGGGTGTTAGTGACAGATTCAAGCATGGTGTCACCTGCTGGGAGACAGGCCAAAGCCTCCACATCTGTCTGGCTGTAATGAGGCCCCTGAATCTTTAACCAGGCATTGACATGGAGGAATCTGGAGAGTCATAAGCTCTGGGTGCCTGGGGCTGCCATTGGAACTGGAATAAGGTAGAGATGGGCCCATACAACATCCCCCGCCTGATTTCAGTGGGAGCTGAGTGGCATCAAATAACCAACCCCCCACCTGAGTCGATCACAGGGTATGAATTGTAGAATGCCAGATTAGACCACACAGATGGGGATGGGGTGTGAAAATCTCACCTCTAGCTATACTATGGAATCTCTAGGTAGAAATTCCCTGCTTAAACCCTAAGAGCACAGCCTGGTGAGTGTGATTGTGAAAAGCCCAGTGAGCTGAGAGATGCTGCAAAAGCAGAAAATCCAATAATACTGGAGGGTTCCAGCTCTCCCCATGTTGCCTGGGCATGTGTCACTCCATGGTGGGAGGCAGAGATCAAATTTCTAGACAGCATCAGTGGCTGCTTCTTGGAGCAGCTTGTTCTGCAACCCACGAGTGGAGCAGCAGTTCTAAATGGAGCATAGGATCTGGTCCCAGAGTGAATATAGCTGGACTGATGGGTAATAGTGATAGTAAGTTATTACATTTCACATCTCTTTAGCGGGGGAAATGCCAATGAAACCCCCCACAGCAGCATTTACTGGAAGAAGGGGAACTGCATAAAATTAGAAGCTACTTAAATGGGAATGAAAAGGAAAAGTCAGTGAAATGCCTGCAAATGGTATGGAGACTATAAGAGAGGCTTAAGCTAAATGTATATTACCCCTATCCCCAACACTTGGAAAACAACAACAAAACATTTTAGCAAAATAGCAGAGAGAGAGGCAGTGGTGGAAGGCTTCCTTTGAAATTTGAAAGGCAAATCCTAATGAAGAAAATAGAATGTCAAGGGTACAGTTACAATAAGGCAGGTCTAGAAGGCATTTGAACAGCAACTGGCTAGACCTTTGAGGTGCTAAAGAAATACTCAGAGGACTCAGACATTTCAGGAAAGCTGAGTGAATTCTTTGCATCCATTGTCACTGCAGAGCATGTGAGGAAGGTTCCCACTCCTGAGCCATTCTTGTTAAATGAGAGAGCTGAGGAACGGAGCCAGACTGGGGGGCCAATAGAGATGATTTGGAACAAGTTGAACAGCAACCTGGCACCAGGACCAGATGGTCTTCACCTGTGAGTTCTGAAGGAACTCAGCAGTGAAATTGCAGCATTGCTAACCGTGTGTAACCCGGTGCTCACATTCACCTCTGCACCACATGACTGGAGGGCACCTCATGGATATATTTTTTTTAATTAACATTTTTGAGGCTCGTGATATTAGATGGCTAGACCCCAGTCTACTTATCAGACTTATCTACTAAAGCTTATCAGACATATGAGTAACGTGGTGTGTTTGAAGAAGAGACACCAGGGCTTTGTAAAGGGAACTCCTGCCTCATCAGTTGGCTAGAATTCTGTGAGGGTATAGACAGACATGTGGACCAGGGGGATCCGGTGGATAGAGGGTACTTGGATTTCCACAAAGCATTTGGCAAGGTCCCTCACCAAAGGTTCTCAAGCACAATAAACCTGTTGTGGGATAAGGGGGAAGATGCTGTCGTGGTTCAATAACTGGTTATACCATGGTGGGCAATATGCAGTCCACTGCCAGATCTGGCTTACCTAACGTGGCCTGCTAAAGGTCCCACAGCCCAGAGGGGTGCTCAGGCAGGCTGTCTACCTGCCATGGCCCCATACCACTCCCGGAAGTGACTGGCTGCTGCTGGCATGTCTCTGTGCACAGGGCAGGTGGAGGTGGCTCTATGCTGCCTCCTCCCCCAGCACTGTGGTCGCAGCTCCCATTGCCGGAAACCTGCTGCTCCCCTCCTCCACATGGTGCTCAGAGACCTGCCAGCAGCAGCTGGTCGCTTCTGGGAGAACTGTGGGGCTATGGCAGGCAAACCGCCTGCCTGTGCACCCTGCTGCACCGTAGCACTTTAGCGGGCCGGATAGAATGGTTGGAAAGTCTAAGTACCCTGTATCCACTGGCTCACCCTTGTCTACACGGTGGTTATACCTGTGGGAAGCCCCACTGGCCGGAGCCTGCACCTTGGACCCCTCCTGCACCCTGGTGCCTGGCCCAGAGCCCCCTCCTGCACCAGATTCCCTCCCAGAACCCACACCTGTCACCCTCTCCTGCATCCCAACTCTGTGCACCAACCCAGAGCTGCCTCCTTCACCCTGCACCGCCTCCATTCCTATAGTAGAAATGTGTGGCCCTCTGAGGGGGCATCTGTCTCGCACTGGCCCTTTAAGGGTAAAACCTAGCCCTGGGAGAGCAGAGGGATGCTCTAGCTGAGGAGCAGGAGGGACCCGGCTTGAAAGGGCAGTGCTGGGGAGCTCTGGCCTGGCTTCACTCCCAGGCTATGTCTATACTACAGTCCTCTGGTAGATCGTTTGCACATGTCGTTCTCTCGTTTGCATTTCCTCTTCCTTTCCCTTTTGCGCAAGAGGTCTTTGCACAGAAAGGAGCTGTGTGGACTGTGCCTTTTTGTGGGGGAAAAAACCCTTTTGCACAAGAGCCGTTCTTCCTGAAAAAATGAGCAAGAACGGTTCCTGTGCAAAAGGGGTTTTGTGCACAGGAAGGCGCCGTCTACACAGCACTTTTTCGCTCAAAAACCTTGCGCAAAAGGGAAAGGAAGAGGAAATGCAAATGAATGATGTATGCAAATGAGCGCTCCATTTGCATTCCCTCTTCCACTAGAGGATCGTAATATAGACGTAGACCCAGATTGCAGGGCCTGAAACAAGGCCTCAGGGTGCAGAGCAGCAGCCAGGGTAGGGAAAAGCAGCACATGCACCCCCTTGCCGGTGCTGAGTGGCCATTTCAGACTGCAGTTTGCTTCGTGGCAGGGGCTAGATGGAGACTGGCCGTGGGACACTGGGGCAAGGTGGGTGCAGGGAGATAAGGGGTTCTCTGGGAGGGGAGGACCCCAGAGTGCAGAGACTGATTAAACATCCCCCACCCTCCCGGAAGGGGGCTGAGAGTCCCTGGAGTGGACGCTGCTTCAGGGCTGTGTCTTGAAGAGGTGCCACAGGCTGGGAGCAACATGGGTTTGAAACTGACACGGGGAGATACCAACCGCAGGGAGGCATCTGGTGTACAGATACAAGTCAATTCCCAGCGCTGCCAGCAAGAGGTGCCGTGGGGGTGAGTCCACCCGTGACAGGCCCCTGTTGACTTTCCACAGCTCATCTCATGGAGGGCCGCCCCCAGTGGAAAATTATTGCCCACGGTCAGTTAAACCATAGGGAACAAAGGACAGGAATAGAGGGCCAGCTTTCACAATGGAGAAAGCTGAAGAGAGGTGTCTGCCATGGATCTGTACTGTTCAACATATTAATAAACGATCAGGGAATGTGGAGGGGGCACAGTGAGGTGGCAACATTTGAAGAGAACACTGCATTCCTCCCGACAATTAAAATCAATGCTGATTCTCTGTGTACAGATCCCACTTCAGGGGATGGCAAATGAAAGTCAATGTTGGTAAATGCCAAGTAATGTAAAACATAATCCCAACCATGTGTATGAAATTATGGGGGTCTAAATTAATTGTTATTCTAGAGAGATCTTGGAGTCATTGTGAACAGGGCTCTGAAAACATCCACTCAGTGGGCAGCGGCAGTCAAAAAAGCAAACACTGTTCAGAATCACTCAGAAAGGGACAGAATAAGACAGAAAATATAATAATGTCACTTTATGAATCCCTGGTATGCCCACATGTTGAATACTGAACACAGTTCTGCTCTCCCCATCTCAAAAAAGATATTTTAGAATTGGAAAAGGTACAGATGAGCAAACCATTAGTGGATGGAACAGCTTCCATGTGAGGAGAGATTAGAATAGGACTTTTCAATTTGGACAGGAGGATCGATACAACTGGTGTGGAGAAAGTGAATAAGGAAATATTATTTACCCCTTCCCAGAACACAAGAACCAGGGCCAATCCAAAGGACTTAATAGGCAGCAGGTTTAAAACAAACAAAAGGATGTATTTCCTCACATAACACAGTCAACCTGTGGAACTCCTTGCCAAGGGATATTGAGGCGTTTGTGGAGGCAAGGCCCATCAACAGCTATTAACAAAGCTGGTTAGAGATACAGTGTCATGCCCTGGGTGTCTTTGACTGCCAGAAGCTGGGATTGAACAATATGGGATGGAACACTTGGTAACTACCCTGTTTAGTTTTCTCTCTGAAGTACCTATCGCTGGCAAGTATTGAAAGGTCACTAGTCTAGATGGACTATTGGTCTGATACAATATGGCTGCTCTTTCGTGCTTACAACTGAATTGCATTGTAAAAAACCCTTTGAGGTTGGTGGGAAGGTGGAACATGTCACCCAAATTGGCTTGGAAAGCTAGTCAGTTGACGACCTTGTGATGGATTCAATCAGAGGTCCCCTTGAGCTTGTCCCCTGGTCTGCTGATAATGCCACTGTGCCTGCCTACCTGCCTTCTGGGGTGCACCACCATCCTTTTCTTCTGGGCCAAAAGCTCTGGTCTCCCCCAGACAAGGCACAGAGATGGGATAGCAGCCCCCCAGCAGAGCAGAGCAGATGCTGAACCAGCTCAGCTCTGGGAGGGCTCAGTTACAGGGCCATTGGCAGGATCCTGGAGCACAGCCTTGGTAGGACCTAAACCCCAAATCTGTCTGTTTTGGCATAAAAATGTTACACAGAGAAAGCTCATAGGTTCATCCTCCTTGTCAATAGAAGTGAGAGATGCACAGTGGTTGCTTCCCCCCCAGGTAACACCAGGCTTGATAATAAACAAGTGTTTTATTAACTACTAGCTGGACTTACCTGCCGTTGCTTGGGAAACCAGAAGAACAAAATTTAGAAAATGTAGGAAAGGAGGGGACCCTGAGCCAGGGGCCCCCCAGAGCCACAGACCCTGGGGGCTGATGGCTCCAGGCCCACACCTGACCCTCTGAGAGCAGCAGGACCCTCCTCCCCCCAGGACCGAGCAGCCAGCCCCCCAGGAGAACAGTACACAGTCATGCGGCCAGTAGCAAGGGGACTTCTCTTTGCAAGGTTGGCTCAGGGATCCACCTGCCCTGCCTTGGCAAGCAAAAGCTCAGAGTTCACATCTCACCCCGATGGCTGGAAGCAGACACAGAAGAGCCCCGCTCACAGTACGAAGAGCAGCCGGCTGGCTTCACAGCAGTGTAATGCAGCGAGGGTTGAACCTGGCCCCTCCATACTGTGCTGCAGCAGGCACACGTCTTCCTTCTGCTCAGATAAGCCCAGCGAGCTGAGCAGAAAGGCTGGCCGGCTTTGGTTTCTGCGGGGTGGGGGTGGAGATGGCAGATGGGGAGCAACCCCGGGTGGAGGAGAGGTTACACATGGGAGGGGCGCCCCAGCTCACTCCAGGGGTCGCAGGGGGCAGGGTGGGACCCCGATCGGGTCCAAAAGTATCGTAAAACCTTCTCCTGGATGAAAGGTTATTCTATGCAAAGTTTGGTTGCGGTAGCTCTTATAGTGTCCACGTTATTAGCGCACAAACGTTCTCCTTTATATAGTAGATAAAATGTGGGATTTAAGTGAATGCAGGTGAAACCTGTCAGATCCAAGTGTGGTGCTTATAACAGGGTTGGGGGGCCAGATGTGGCCCCCGGCTTGCCTGGATCTAGCCCCCAAGGCTCAGCCTTGAGGAGCCTGCGCTGGTGCTCCTGCCCCCCCTGCCATCCACCTGCAAGGCTGGAGCGCACACCATCTACTAGCCTAGGTCCCCCCTGACTCTGGTGTGCGAGGGGTATGTGGGGAGAGTCTTTCTCCTTAGTCAGGGACTTCTCACTTTGCTTCTCACTTGTGTGTGGCTCCCGACTGATTTTTCTGTGAGTCCCTGACCCAACCAAGGTTCCTCACCCCTGGCTTATAAGAAGCACATAGGAACTTTTTCAGGGGAAAAGGCAACACCCCACGTTTACTGAGGAAACAGTAGACAAGCAGTTAGCATCTGCTTTATAAAGGCAAGCGCGCACGCGCGCACACACACACACACCGGTCCTGCAGATGGTGTGTAGTTACTGGTCGGTTGTGGCTGAGGTCCATCTCGCTGGCCAAGGCCAGGCTGACAATGAGAATCGGGGGTCCCTCTGAGACTCCTGAGGCTTGGCTTGCAGGACTGGACCTATAGTCTTGCTGGCCAGAGCTTCTCTTCTCATCCATGTCAGTTCCCATTGGAATCTGTGGGTTTTGCAGTGTCAGGCTGCAATCCTCCACCCTTAAGAGGTGTTAATTTCTGGTTTTTCCACATTTCCCCTTTGATGGCTGTTGTCAGGTTTCCCATCTTAGCCCATCCAGAGGCTGGAGGTCTGGGGTGGGGAGATCCCAACTCTGCTCAGAGGAAGGCCTCCTCCAGCCCAGCACCTGCTCCTGAGAGCCAGCATGGGACCAAGGGGGAGGATTTGCCTGTGGGGCCGATCCCGCCCTGTGCCCAGGATGGGATGCTGGTCCAGCTGTAAGGGAAGCTGGTGTGAGTGGCTGGGTCACCACGCCCCAGGGTCTGTGCTGCTGCTTAGCTCCAGCCTCCCCCAGCGCAGCGCCTGGCCTGCCGGGCGCCTCCGCCTGAGCTGATGTGAAGGCCCGGGGAGCCTGGCCCCAGCTCTTCGTGCAGAGTCACCGCTGCCTCACCGTGCCGCCTCGTGGAACCTGCGCCTGGGCAGTTTGGGTGCTGAGCAGCTCTGCAGAGGAGGAGCAGGAACAGGGCTAAAATATCCCCTGGCAGGAATGCTCCATGGAGGCCAGTTCTCTTAGGGATCCCCGCTGTCCCAGCCGAAGAGGACAGTCCAGGCGCAGGACCCAGCAGGAATTGTCTTCATGGAGAGGCCTCTGCAGCGAGGGGAGATGCACTTCAGCCTCTGCTCTCTCTTCTACTGAGCTGCTTCAGCAGCTCCAAACTGCCCCAGGCGCAGGTTCCACGGGAGCGGCACACGGTGAGGAGCAGCAGCGACTCTGCACAGGAAGAGCTGGGGCAGTTTGGGTGCTGGAGCAGCTCGGTAGAGGGAGGGAGCAGGAACAGGGGTTAAAATATCCCCTCGGCAGGAATGCTCCATGGAGGCCAGTTCCTCTTAGATCTGTTAGCTAGCGAGCAGCCCATTAGGCAAGAGGACTAAGAGGAACTGGTTTTCATGGATATTTCAAAGGAGGGATACTCTTTAACCCCGTTCCCACCCTCCCACTGAGCTGCTCCAGCACCCAAACTGCCCCAGCTCTTCTGGTGCAGAGTCACTGCTGCTCCTCGAATGCCGCTCCCGTGAACCTGGTGCTCAGCAGCTGGGTGCTGAGCCAGTCTGTAGAAGGGAGGGAGCATGGAAGTGGGTTAAAATATCCCTCGCAGGAATGTCTCCATGGAGGCCAGTTCTTAGGATCCCTGCTGCCCCTGTGAACTGTCCTCTGCTGGGGCAGGGCTGGGGGCTGGTGCTGAAGGGAACTGAGGGGTCAGAACAGCAGCTCCTGCCCTGTGCGGTGTCGCCCTTCGTTCCAGATGGGAAACACCCAGCCCTGCTTCCACACCCGCCCTGGTTCTGCCTCGTGGCGTTTGGGATCGGAGGAGATGGTGACTGGCGCGTATCTGAATGAGAACGGGTCAGCAGCTCGCGGCGCACCAGCCGAGCAACACTGGATCTGCAGCAAACCAATACACTTACAGCAAAGGAGACTCCAGCGGATGAGGCTCATAACAGGAGTGTTGGACAATTGGCCCTGGGAAATCTGGACTGGTCGGTCTTCAGCGTCACACCTGAGCCTTTCCAGAGTGTCAGGGGCTGGTCTGAGCCTCTCTGGGTGAAAAACCACAAAAGCCGTTTGCACATTTCGTCCTCTCCCCACAGCTGCCTGTTTTCCCTGCCAGTGGAACTGCTCAGATCAGCCTTTCCTACCTAGCTCACCTGGCGCAGTGAGTCAGGATCTTCCCTGAGCCAAGAGCCACAGCACCAGCCTCAGCTTTCCCTGCCCAAGTGCCTCCTGACCTCTTCTCCCTGAGTTACTGCAATGCAAGATGGATTAATGCAATTGCAGTATAGTTGCATGGGGAGGGCGGTCCTATGGGTCCCAAACCCATCCCTATTGGTAGAGGACAATGGGAGGAGTTTTTAGAGGAGTCACATGACACCCTCACATCTGGTCATGTGTCCATCTTGATCCCTGGAGCACTACCTCCCAGGGTGGGACTTCATGTGGCAGATGGGGGGGGGGGCCTAAAGGATCAGAGGTGGGGTTAATAAGGCCAGGGGGCGTAGCTAACGTGTCCCTATTTATGGTTCAGAAAATATGGTCATCATACAAATGTGCCTTGTTTTCATTTGAAAACTCACAACTTGCTGGTTCGACAGGATCATGGTGAAACATGTGTAACAACATTCGGTGTGAAGTTGTTAACACAAACTCAAGTCACGACACGTGTATTTACCAGAGCAGCCTGCGGAGTAGGTAAAACGTGTTTCTCAAAGACACAAAGGACGAGCTGATGCTTCTAGCCAGGTGTCATCAAAGCTGCTGGGCCATCACCTCTCAAGTGCCTATTTGGTAAGGAAAAGGGCAGGAACAAACCAGACTGGATCTCAGCAAACAGTGATGAGAGGAAACAGCCAGGAACCTTTCACCACCAGACACCTTATCTATCTCCTGCTGCTCAGCTGGATAGAAATATGAAGGAGCTGGTCTATAAAAGTGAGGGGCAAGTACCCCAAGTTGTGTATCTCCATCTCCCTCTTTGGACTTATGAAGCTAAAAGCTTCAGGGGGCAGCTGAGTGAGTCTGTAACAGGAAAAATTAAAAAAATAATAAATAGTCCAGAAGCACCTTAGAAACTAACAAAACATGTAGATGGGATCAGGAGCTTTCGTGGGCACAGCCCACTTCTTCAGCCCACTTCTTCTTCTTTGGAAGTCCAGAACTTACAAAGAGAAAAAAAACAGCCATTGGACTGCGTGGGCATGGTCCTGACCCAGAAGGTTTGGTGAGTGGTGTTGGAAGGACGGGGTAAGAATGTTACCTTGAATCCTGTATAGTTTGTTTGACTATTAGATAAATCTCTTCCTTTATTTATGGCCCTTAAAATCCTCCCTTCTTTTGTTTATTAGTCTTTAAGGTGCTGTGAGACTATTCGTCGTGGGGTTTTAAAAAGTTTTTCCAGTTACAGACTAACTCGGCTACCCCCCCGAAGCTAATATACTTGTGTTGTTGTTTAATCCAGTCCAGTGTTTCTATTGCCTGGGTAACTATTTAAAGTGACACATTTTCATGTATTGTTTCCTTAAAGGAAAACAGACCTAACTCTCAGGCCTGTCTGGGAGACAGCTGGGCAGTACTGAACCTACATTCCTGGAGGCGAGTCCAGGACTGGGTGTGTGTTGGGGTCACCCTGCCGTGTAACCAAGGCTGGGAAAAGCCAGTGGCTGACCCAGGTGTGGCTGGCAGGCTGCAGTTACAGACACGCGGGGTGGGGCTTGCATGCTGGCAGGCTGTGAGCAGCCCAGGTGGGAGCTACAGCAGCAAGGCACCGTACGGCACCCAGCGTTACAGGGCAGGGCTGACGTCGCCTCTCGCTGGTCTCAGTTGCACCCTGGAATGTCAGATGCCCAGGGCCTGCTATGTAGGAGAGACTGGAGGGAGAGTTCTGTTCTAGGGATGCCCGTGGTTAACCCTTGGGCTGGGGCAGCTCCCCGCCAATGCAGGTGGGGGTTGCTCCAGCCAACATTGGGCCTCCCGGGGACAGGGGCCGCTTCAGCCTACCTAGAACAGCCCACCCTGCTGGCCCCGTTTCAGCAGCTAACTGGTTAGACGGGATTGTTACATCCCTCGTCTGTTCGCTCCTTTCCTGGAGCCCAGTGGGTCCGAAGGAGGCAGGATGCGGGCAGGTGTGATGCACGCCGACCAGGTACCAGCTCATGCCAAGTCCCCCGGTCTCCATGGGACCCAGCTGAGGCCAGGCCGGCTGACCCGTGTGTTAAAACAGGCGTTAGAATGAGAAGAATGTGTTCAAACTGCACTGAATGTTTGTGAGCGGCAGTAGCGTTAACCCCACTTCTGCCAGCTGCTGCCCAGCTTGAGGCGATATTGGGGCATTTGTGGTGGGAGTCTCTGTGACCGTGTCACTCACCAGACAGGAGGGCAGCAATAACTAGTGTGAGGTGCTGAGCCCAGGGGGAGGAGGTGGGATACAACCCCCCCCCCCCCACACACACACACACACACACACACAAGAAGTAGCCCAGTTTGTCTCTGTGCTGCTTGGCCCTGGGGTGGAGACAAGCTGTTCCCAGCTGTAGCCAAGTGATCCTCAACAGCTTAGCCTGGGTAGCCCTAAAGCTGTGGCTTTCAAAGTGTGGGTCATGACCCACTACTGGGTTGTAAGGTGCTGGGTCACCTGGCTCAGCCTCTCAGGGACCCTGGTGGCTCCGGTCAGCACCGACTGGGCCATTAAAATTCCATTAGCAGTGCTGCCCGGCTGAGGCGTGACCCACGCTATGAAAACTCCTGGGCTAGTCCCGATGTGATCTGACACCACGCTGCAGTCTGGAAGTGACCAGCGGCCGGTTCAGCTCCTAGGGGCGACGTTAATGGATTTTAGTAAGAACACGCAGATCAATGTTGCACCCACGGCCGTGTGTTTGCCCCAAGTCCTGTGGAAAATGGGCCAGCTGAAGTGTCTGTTGAAAGCCTGTGCACTGCTGCTGTTTATGGTACTGACGTGCCTGTGTGATTTTTGTAGGTGGTGATATGAGTCTTGGCTCTGTACTTGTGTCTTAAATGTTTAGTATCTGGGAGACCTATTGCGCGTGGTGGCTACTCAGTGAGTAACTGTGCTTCATGGACAGTGGCCCTTAAGAAACGTCTGAGGAATTCTGCTGGGAGCTTGCAGTCGAGCGGGAACGCCATGGCTGTTTGCCTGAGAAACACAGGGCCAGGTAACTTGTTCCTGGCACAGACTCCATTTTGGGAGGTGCCTCTGCACAGGGGCAGCAATGGAATTTTCTCCACCTGGGCAGGATTGTAAAAGGATTCTGGGGGATCCTCCCTCCTTGTCTTCACTTCTGCTCTTCACTTGAGGAGCATCCTTGCTAGGGACAGAGCCGGGAAGGATTTGCTGACTGTCCTGACACAGGACATGCTCCAGAGACATGCAAGCTGGCGGTTGGTTACATCTGGGCCAAGAGCCTGCCTCAAGAACTCTGTGCTTGGTGTATGGTAGGGATGTTAATGGCCACTCAGTGAACTGGCTCATCGATTAGCCATTGCTTGGTTACCGGTCTCAATTACCTGCAGCAAACTCCTCTCCCCAACCCCTCTACCACACACTCTGCATTGAAACCTTGGACTGACAGGCTGGCTCAGTCCCGGCCTGCTGGTCCAAGTTTGAAATGAAGAGCACAGGGGAGCTGCTGCTGTCCTGCCTCTGATAGTGAGGCAGCAGCACCGGGCAGCAAGCGGGAGCCAGTCCGTGCGAGGAGCCCGTTTAAAAACAGGCTCCCATCTGCCGCCCCTGCCCACTGGGGGCCCACGCATCCTGCAGACAGAGGCTGCCCCAGCATCCCAACTGGCAGAGGTCACTGGCCGAGTTACAGAGATTCCCTGTGGCTGAGCTCCACCTAGCAGTTCCCAAAGGGAGTATGTGAGGCTTGTGCTGACATCCCGTCTCGGGGTGTTAAATTGCATTTAATCAGCTAATCGAGTACTCAATGGAATTTCCCTTGACTGCTCGATTAGATGATAAGGGGGGAACTGCAGAGCCATGGGGTTCGCTCCTGGCCACCAGGCTCTGACTCCATTCAAAATGCAGAGACGCAGAAGGGGACCAGGAGCAAACCGGGAATCAGCCTAGCACCTCTTACTCCATTGAAAAAGCAGAAGTGCAGAGTCTGGGACAGGGCACAAGCTGGGACAGCTGATTTCCGGCTCATGCCCAGTACCCCACTGTGCTTCTGCCTCTCCTGCCCTACCACGGAGACAGTGCAGGGGGGAACCAGCTTTTAAGCCAGCTCCCCCCAGCATCAGCTGCTGCTCCCCCGCTAGAGGCAGCAAAAGGGGGCCACACGCACATTGTACAGCTCAGGCTGGATGCATATTTGCCTTCTGAGCGGCTTGCAAACTTGAGCAATTGTTTCTTTTTCTAGATTCTCTCGCTCAGCTTTCCCAAAGAGCCTGTTTAAGGAGAAAGACAAAGGATTGGTCTGCTCTGAGCTGGGGGTGCAAAGAAACACCCTGGATCTCTCACCTCAGAGGCAAACTGGAACCAGGCATTCGTGTGGCAGGGTCACAGCATGAGGGGCTGTAAAATGTTGCCGGGTTTAGGGTGAGTAGGGCTTGACTGGGCAGGAGAGTGTCTTGTTAACAGAGACACAGCCCCAGAATGAGTGTGATGATTTTATTTTCTATGGAGCCATTTGTTTCCAGGGTTTCTACCAGTGCTGGAACGTGAACCTCTCTGCTGTGTTAAATCCACTGACACTCAAAGGCATCAGTGGGAACATTCATAGGATCATAGAACACTAGAACTGGAAGAGTCCTCGAGAGATGAAGTCCAGTCCCTTGCCCTCATGGCAGCACCAAGCCCCATCTAGATCAGGGCTACTCAGCCCATGGGCATCATGTGGTCTGCGGGGCAGTTTGGGTTTACACGGGGCTCAACATGCAGCCCACGGGTGGGACCTTTAAACGTGGCCACACTGAGAACACGCTCCCAACAGCGAGGCATCTCCCGGGTGGGGTGAGCATTGAAAGACGCAAGCGGACGGGCTGGCTGGAACCAAGGGGTACAGGGTGTCGGCATTTCTAGCTTCTAGGGAGGAGGCATCAGAAGTGTTGGGGCATTGTGGGAAGTGCTGGCTGCTTAGCCTTGTGGGCAGAGCCTGAGAGGTGCTGACTGGCTCAAACTGGCCACGTTTGGGTCCAGCACCATGGCCAGGGAGCCCTGCCTCTGTCCCTCGTGGAGCGACGGACTCCCGCGTGGGGACGTCAGCCCTGCTGGGAATCCAGGACTGGCCTCCCGGACACCTGTCCTTTGTTGTGTCTCATGTTCAGCCTGACTCGCCCAGCTCCCCACCTGCTGCAGATTGGAGTGCTCTGGCTTGGAAACATTTTCTGAGTAAAATCACTCCAAGACACGCACAACCCGAAGCTTGAAGCTAAACACCCATCTACACTTTTCTTTTCTTTGTGGCCATTTTTAATGCTTATTAAAGAGATGCTTGTTGGATGAACATGGGGCTTTTAAGCCCGTTTGGGAGATGGAATTTGCTTTTGCAGAGATAAATGGAAAACCAGTGTGTCGTCTTTGTCAAAAGACTGTCACTGTGTTACAGAAAAAAACCTGGAACGGCACCATGAATCTTGAAGCTATGTGCATATATATTTGCATGTATATGCAACCACACTTAAGCTGTGGCCCTCGGCATGTGCTGTGAGTATCATAGTGGCCCCCAGGGCTTCCAAAGTTGAGTGGCCCTGATCTAGATCATCCCTGACAGGTGTCTGTCTAACCTGCTCTTAAATATCTCCAGGAATGGAGGTTCCACAACCTCTCTAGGCAATTTATTCCAGTGTTTAACCACCCGGACAGGAAGGTTTTCCTAATGTCCAACCTAAATCTCCCTTACTGCAGTTTACGCCCATTGCTCCTTGTCCTGTCACCAGAGGCCAAAGAGAACAATTTTTCTCCCTTCTCTTTGTAACACCCTTTTAGATACTTGAAAACTGCTAGCATGTCCCCTCTCAATCTTCTCTTTTCTAAACTAAACAAACCCAATTCTTTCAGCCTTCCCTCATCGCTCATGTTTTCTAGACCTTCCATCATTTTTGTTGCTCTTCTCCAATTTCTGCACATCTTTCTTGAATGCGGGGCCCAGAACTGGACACAATCCTCCAACTGAAGCCTAGTCAGCACAGAGTAGAGTGGAAGAATGAATTCTTGTGTCTTGCTCACAACACTCCTGTTAGTGCCTCCCAGACTCATGTTTGCTTCTTGTGCAACAGCGTCTCACTGTTGACTCATGTTGATCTTGTGGTCCACTCTGACCCCTAGATCCCTTTCTGCAGGACTCCTTCCTAGATAGTTGCTTCCCATTCTGTATGTGTGAAACTGATTGTTCCTTCCTAAGTGGAGCACTTTGCATTTGTCTTTATTAAACTTCATCCTGTTTACCTCAGACCATTTCTCCAGTTCGTACAGATCATTTTGAATTAGGACCCTCTTCTCCAAAGCACTTGAAACCCCTCCCAGCTTGGTATCATCTGCAAACTTAATAAGCGTCTTCTCTATGCCAATATCTAAGTTGTTGATGAAGATATTGAACAGAACCGGCCCCAAAACAGAACCCTGTGGAACCCCACTTGTTATGCCCTTCCAGTATGACTGTTAACCATTCATCACTCTAAGCTCAGTGAGTGAGAGAGGAGCAGGGAGCTGAGGGGGTGCTCGTACAGAGGGGGCAGGGGCAGTACGACTTAGGAAGCAGCAGCTGGGTGACTAGGGTGAGTGTCCTGTGGGCCAGGGCTGGACATTGCAGGGGGCTGCTTGAGAGACTCAGGAGTTAGAGGGCCTCTCGCTAACCTGCAGTGTGACAGCTGGTCTGTGTGGTTTGGGGGTAGCGTGTGGGGCCAGTGGGGTTGGGGAGCTGGCTCATGGCTGACACAGACAAGGCATCATGCTAGGGGCAGGTGGCAGGAAGGTGACTCCCTGCCCTGGGTAGCCCGGGAAGCAGCACAGGGCAGTAACTCACTGCAGGGTTAGGGCAGGTACAAACCTCACCCCAAGGGCCCAGCCCAGGGCTACAGGCCGAGGGGGGAGCTGTGGCTGTGAGGGGTGTCTCAGTCTCAGAGCCTCCTGGGCTCTGCCTAAAGCCCCAATCCAGCCTGCTAAGACTGAGCGCAGGGTCCTTGACATCACACGGACACAGACCTGGCTCCTTGGTCCCGCTGGTTAGATTACGGCAGCGTCTCTCTGGCAGATCCATCTGAACTCAGCACCACACGTCTCCGAGTGAATCCGGCTGCCTCTGATCCAACCGCAGCTGTTCCTGTCCACAGGGCCTGAGATGGGGAAGCTGCAGAATGAAAGCGAGTCCGTGTCACTGGGGTTCCCTGTCACAAGGAAAGGGCCCGGGTTGGGTCTTTCCTCCCCCTCCCACTGCTGGGAAGCTTGGCTCTGTTGTCGTCCTTGATCTGTCCCCTTCCTGCGGAGCATCAGCCAAGCTGGCAGCCCAGGAGGTGAGAGGAGTTAGTGGGTCTCGGGCAAGGAGCGAACTAGGCTGAATCTCTCGGGGCTGGTGCCCTGTGGCTCTACCATTGGAAATGGCCACCCTGAGCTCCCGCAACCTGACTTTCCTTTAAACGCCAAGTGAGAGTCTGAGAGGAACCTGCCCCCTGTGAGCCAGGTGAGGGGCGGCTGCAGGGAGCCTGAGGGCTGGTCCAGATGAATGGTGAGGGCTGGATTCAAAGGGCCTAACAGCCCCTCCATCCTAGACCCACGTCCCCCAGGGAATCACCAAACCCCGGCTCAGCTGCCATCAAACCATCCAGGTGATGGAACTTGCTCAGTGCCTCAGTGTTCAGAGGGCAAGTTTCCTGAGCACCTGTGGCTGCTTCTCAGCATGTGCTGCCATCTCCTAGGCTGCCGGCTGCTTACTCTGTAGCATGATGTTGTTCCTCTGCCTAACTCACCTGCGTGCCCCGAGCCAGTCGACATGTGTGAGTCTGTCCCCCTCAGCTCACCCCTTTCACAAGACTATTCTAAAGCCTGTACAAACCTGCCTTGGGAGGTGTCATTTAAAAACTCATAATTTGCTGATCATCATTGTCCTGTGAAGATGTGCAGCAACATTGCATGCAGAGTTATTGTGGGCAGTGGGAGAACCCCTGGCTTGGGGAGTCCGGCTACCCCCTGCCCTGCCACTTCTGCACCCACCAGCAGCAGGCCCTCCCCCATGATTGCTGGCCTCTGTTTCCCACCCTCCAGCCCAGAGTTGTCAGGCAGGGTACCCACTCCTCCTGCAGGTGCATCAGCCCAGCCCCTGCTGCCTGCCAGCTCCATCAGCTGGGCTTCCCCTGTCCCATCTGTGGCGTGTGCTGGCTAGGATCTGGTGAGTTGAGGCGAGCAGCAGTCAGTTGCGTGTTCCCTCTGCTGCCACCCATCAGCACTTTACATGCTCCCCCCTTGCTGTCCTCTCTCTGCTTCACCCCTTCACCCCCCAGCCCCAGTGCCCCTCTGTATCTTGCTCCACAGGGGTGCATCCCGCTCCCAGCGCTCTGCAGGGAACCAGCCCCTGGCGGAGCACTCAGCTCACCCACAGCCCAGCCGGTAGGATCCTTCCTCCCCCTGCCTCTGGCTGGGCCAGCACCCCCGGGAAAGCTCAAACCCTCCCGTATGGGGCCCTGGCCAGGCGCTGAGTCCTGCCTGAGCCAAACCCCACACAGAGCGGCCCTGGAAAGTGTCTCTGGCTCCCAGCTGAGCTCTGCAGTGCTGCTGGGGACGTGATTTCTGGCCTGCTCATACCCCAACCCTGCAGGCTCCACAGCCACCCCCTAGCAGGGGCTTAGCACCCTCCTCACCCCTCCCAACCTTGGGTCCTGCAGTGGCGGGAGGGAGACTGCTCTGTCCCCTAGGAACCTTCCCCTGCTGAAGTTCCTCTCTGGCTGGGTTGTCTGAAGCCCCTGCAGTCAGGGGCCCTGGGGCTCACTGCAGCCTTAGGGCTTAACCCCTTCTGCTCTGCATGTGGGGGGATGTAAAGAGACACCATCATGTTCCTCCCCCCACTTCCGGCTCCGGGAGCACAAAGCCCAGCAGGAGAAGCAGGGCCCAGGCCAGGGCCATGACCTGGCATTTGAGGGTCTGGCACAACCTTGTACAGCAAGTCCCCGACTTACGAACACACTGTGTTACAACCATCCATACTTAAGACCAACCTCCCATTAACCCTATTATAATATTTTCGAGTTGAGAACCATGTACGTTAAGTTTTTTTGAACAGCGCAGGCAGCGTGTTTAAGGGTATTTCTGACACATGACCAAATCGAGTTACGACCAGGTGTTTGGAACATAACCCTTTCGTAAGTCGGGGACTTGCTGTATCAGTGTCTCCCCAATGGGCACCCTGAAGAGAGACTGGGGCACCGACCACCACATCCCCCCTGGCACTGGCAGGAGCAGTGGCCACGTTCTGTGCAGCAGTGACATGTCCCAGCTGCCTGCCCGGAGGAGCTGACACATGACAGAGGGAGGCTGGTTCAGTGGTTAGGGCTCTGAGCTGCCCAGGCTCCTGTGACACTCAGGGCAAGTCACTAGGGTGGGACTCACAACCCACCTACCCTTGAAGTCAGTCAGTGGTGGGCACCTGAACAGCTTGGTGAGACCTGTAGTCTCTGAGTGCCTCAGTTTCCCCAAGCTATAGCATGGGGCTAATAGCCCTGCCCTGCGTCATGTGGGAGTGAGAGGGTCAATACAGTGAGGGCTGTGAGATGCTCAGATACTATGGGAATGGGGGCAGGGCAGCACCTGGCACCTTTTCCACACCAGGAGGTGTTTCTGGGGCAGTTACAGTGGAAACCCCCAGTGCAGACACAGCCCTGGCCACATGTCAGTGCTTCTTCCACCAAGGCAGCTTATGCCAGAGGCCCCAGTCACACAAGCTGCCCTGCTACCAGTCCAGTCACGTTGGTAGAGCGGCCGCAGCACTAGGGCTTGCTCTGGCGCAGCAGAAACGCCCTGAACCTACGTCGCTAGGCTGGTCACACATCTAGGTGCAGGCCAGGCCTTAGACAGACGCGTATTTAACAGCAGCACGTCAGACAGCGGAAGCATTTCCCAAACATCTCAGGCAGCATCGGGCAGCACTCACCGTGCTCGGTCTAACTGGGAACCATCCACCCAGGTCCACTTCCCCCCGGGGGGTGTCGCTTTAAGTCCGATCCAGACAGAGCTTGCACCTTGTGTAACATCCTGTAAGGAGTCCTGTGAGGGGCAACCAGAGGAGGAGGGCGAATTGGCTGATGCAGACTGGAATTCTCTCAGCGCTCCCGTTAAATGCCTGCTCTGGCTCTGTTATATGCCAGCTGGAGAGCCCATCAGCACCTGAGCTAATTCACCCTCACCCCCGGGTGGGCAGGATCCCAACTCAGGGGCAGGGGAATGTGACTCTGTGCAGACCTGGTAACACCAGCCCCAGCCCTTGGTGTCACAGGGTGAGCTGGCCCTTTAAGGGAACCCTGGGTTCCCCCTCACCTGCAACAGTGCCCCTGGACTGAGAGGTCAGGTGTGGGAAGCAGGTGACCCAGAGCCAGGCCTGGTGGGGCTACGAGGGCGGCCTGAGGCCAGGCAAGGGAGAGGCGCTGTGGGTGGCTCTGTGGGTGCTTTGGGGCTGGAGCACCCAGAGAAAAATATTAGTGGCTGCTCCTGTGTTGTGTGTTACCAGCTCCTCCTGGCTCTGGGGCACAAGCAGTCGCGAGCGCTTCCCCCAGCAGTTGTCCCGGCTCCAAGTCCAGTTTTTATTCTCTTTCGACAGCCAGTAGCACTTGTCCCCACGCAGCAGCCAGTCCGTGGGGCAGAGTTTGCACCTGGCGCCCCCTGGAGGGAGAGATGGGAACAGAGGTGTCCTCAGTTCTGAACAGTCAGGCTGCAGCTGGTTAAAAATGTTCAAAGTATCTTTTGAATCAGGGCGACGAGACGTCCCGTTGTGGCTGGGACAGCCCCTTTTCAAAGCCCTGTCCTGGGTGTCCCGATTTTTTTTTGGCTAAAGTGCCCATTTGTCCTCTTTCCTCTTTCCAACTTGATCAGTCGGCAGCAGCAAATGAGACCAATGCCCCCTCCTTCCAAGAAGTGGGGTGCAGAGGAACATGTGGGGAGCAGAGTCATGGCAGAGAGGCAGGGAAGAGCTTGAGCAGGGGGCAGACAGAGTTTGATTGAGCAGTGATGCCAGCCCTACCCTGAGCGAGAGAGAGAGAACAGGGTTTGAGCTAGTTCCACATAGTTTCACAGTTTCCCTTGGGAGATCTGGGCACCTTATTGCAATGGAAAATGCCATTTTTAGCTGAATGAACTATCTTGGGTGTCATTGTTCATGTCTGATGGGGAAAGGAACTCAGAATGGAAATACTGACAGGAGTGAGGGGGAGGGTCTTATTCTGTTTGGGGAATAAAAATCTGGACGTTGCTGAGGTTTCCCCTACAAAGGTGTAAAAAGCCTTCAGACTCCATGTACTAGCAAGGGCTTTTCTCCGGGGTCAGCATACAAACAGCAGGGCACATGGTAGCCTGGCAGAGTGGGGCTTTTACACACAGTTGCTCTCCTGCTCATGCTCTGCTGTCATTCACTGACAAGTTCTGGGCTCTGTGCAGGAATCTCTGGCTGGGAATCTCTGGGTTGGCACATTCAAATGTTGCTCCTTGGGGTTTGGCCATGTCAGATCATAAAAGCTGAACACAGACAGACCCAACCTGTGCCCAATGGCAGAGCTCCAGGGACACTCAGGCTACGTCTAGACTGCAGGCTTCTTGTGCAAGAAGCTTTTATCAGAAGAGATCTTCTGCAAAAACTTCTTGTTCAAGAGCACATCTACACTGCAAAAGCGCATCGAAAAAGCGATGTGCTTTTGTGAAAGAGAGCGTCCAAACTGCATGGATGCTCTCTCAAAAGTAAGCACTGATTGGTATGCACAGAATGGCTACCAGGGCACCTCTGCATTTTCTTCTTTCCACCTTTTGCACAAACCCCATTTTCCCTGTCCACACACACCTTTTTGCAAAGAGCTCTTTTGCAAAAGGCTTCTTCATAGAAAGAGGAATATCAATTGGGCAAAACCCCCTCTGTTCTTTTGACGCTTTTGTGCAAAAATGCGCTTGAGGTGTGAATGCTCTGCGAGTTTTTTCAGAAAAACAACCCTTT
Organism: Rafetus swinhoei; assembly: GCA_019425775.1. Lineage (NCBI taxonomy): Eukaryota > Metazoa > Chordata > Testudines > Trionychidae > Rafetus > Rafetus swinhoei. Next base: position 14,088,606 of record CM033444.1, on the reverse strand, counting down.
TTCTGCAAAAACTCTGTAGTATAGACATAGCCTCAGCGTTGAAACAAATAATACTAACGACTAAGACAGAGGGACACCATCTGCTGAGACAGAACTGCTTTACCTCTGCTACTGCCATGGTTCGGATGAGATCTGAAGCAAGGTCCCCCTGGGGTCATTCTTTGATAGGATAACAAGTCTTGTGGCTGAGGGAGAAGTGGTGGACGTGGTATACTTAGACTTCAGTAAGGCATTTGATATGGTGTTGCATGATCTTCTTATCAATAAACTAGGGAAATGCAACCTAGATGGGGCTACTGTCTGGATAACTATTCTCAGGGCATATCTACACTAGGAAGTTATTTTGAAATAACAAGGCGAGTGGCTACACTACCAATAATAACTCCTGCTTGTGAAGAGGAATACTGCTATTTCAAAATAATTATTTCAGGAGTTATTATTTCAAAATAACTTATTCCAAAATAAGCGTCTAGTTCAGCCACAGCCTCATAGAGTAGTTATTAGAGGTCCAGAGTCATAACAAGTGGTGCTTTACAGGGGCCAGTTTTGGGACTGGTTCTGTTCAATATCTTCATCAATAATTTAGATATTGGCATAGAGCAGAGGTTCCCAACCACCAGTCTGCAGACTGGTGCCAGGCTGCGAACCTCTGGCTGCCAGGCTGCGACACACCACCAGGCCACGCCCATGGGGCTAGGGTATACCCCTGGCAAGTGGCTGACCAGGAGGGGCCGTTACACCTGAAAAATCCTCCTGAGACGTCAATAAGGCCCATGAATGGGGCCTCCTGAGCTGCACACGCTCCCCCATGAGCAGCCTTTCACACCTTGTAGGTGCAAACTGGTCTACTGCCCTGCCCCCCACAAGAACCTTGGGCTGGGTTCGCCTCATGTCACTACTCAGTGTGGGAGGCCCCCAGCTTCCCTCTCCACTTATCCAGTTGCAGGGACGGCAGGGTCTCTCTTGACCAGGTCTGCCCATCACAGCTGCTGGAATCAATATGGTCCCTGTGTAAAACAGCCTTCTGCTGCAGGCTTCTATTGCTCCATCTGCTTCGCATCATGCCACGTCCTGCCCAGATGGCCTGTGTCTGTGAGATTGGCTCCCATGAGCGTTGTCAATCAGGCAGCCTCAGCGCTCCCATCAGCCCTTGAGGGCTTGACAAGTGACAGGCAGCGGAGACAGCTGGTCCAGGCCACAACAAGGGAGGAGAGGGCCCTTGGTCCCTGGCAGAAGGACATCGCCAGTTCCATCCTGGATTCTCTCCAGTGGGGAGAGGAGAGGGCTCAGTGGCTGCACTATGGAGAAGGGCACCTTGTAATTAACTAGCTACCTGCCAATCATCTGAGTCTTCTTGAATACTGGGGGGGGGGGAGGTCTAACCTTGTCAAATTCCAGCCCGGGGGGGGGGCTACAGTGTGTCCTTCTAAGACACCTCCCACAATTCCAGCCAGCCATGGGATTCCTCTTCCGTCATTTCCCCATCACATTGTATGACAGTGCTGTGCGCTCCTGAACTGCTGTTGAATTTCATCCCAGAGGTGGCTGCATTTCAGTAGTGGAGAAATGATTCCTGTGAGTACTACATAGTTTGTAAAACTCTTTGGGTATGTCTACACTGCAGAGTTTTTTCGGAAAAATGTCTGTTTTCCAAAAAAATCGTCACTTACGTCCGCACTGCAATCAAAAGAACAGAGGGGTTTTCCTGACATTGGTAAACCTCTTTCTATGAGGAAGAAGCATTTTTGGGAAAGAGCTCTTTTGGAAAAAGGCGTGTGTGGACAGGGAAGAGGGAGTTCTTTCAAAAGAAGAGGAAAAAGGAAAAAGCACAGGTGCCCTGGTGGCCACTCTGTCCATAGTAATCACAGCTTAAATGCGAGAGAGCGTCCATTCAGTGTGGATGGTATCTGTCAAAAAAGTAGATCGCTTTTTCGATGTGATGTGCTTTTGCTGTGTAGACGATCTCTTTCAGAAGAAGTTTTTTTGGAAGATCTCTTCCAGAAAAGCTTCTTCTGAAAGAAGCATGCAGTCTAGACATAGCCTCTATGATCCAACCTTGATAGAAATTGCACTATTATTGCACTGTTATTAATACTGATTGTGCTCTAGCAATGGGAGGTACTCTGACCACTAGGTGTCACTGCTGCTCCTCTGCACAAACAGCTGAGAATTTATTTTACTTAAAGATTGTAAACTCTCTGGGGCAGGCACTGTCAGTGATGTGAGAGTGAAACAACTACATCGGTACAGAAGGCAGTAGCCACAGCATTCACCTTGCACCCACCAATTGGGACACACAAAAATTACAACTGACAGAGGAGCTTGGGGTGGAAACGACATCACTGCTACTGCATCTACAACCTTACAGCATATTGAAAAGCTCTGCATCTACTTAAAAAATCACCCTGCTGTCTGAACATTGTTTTCCTGCTGCAGTTATGAGGGGATCTGACTGGCAAAACAATGGCCTTTTTTCACAATGAAACTCTTCACAGAACACGTTTTGCATTTGAACATTTCTAGGTTTTGTTGAAATAAACGTCTGCATCCCCAACCTTAGTGTGGTGTGCACCATGCTAGTTTGGCTTGAACAATGTGGCAATTTGGCCAGTTGAGGCTTTATCTACACTGCCATTTTTTTGCAGCAGAAGATATGCAAATTGCACTCTCATTTGCCTATCTTCTGCTGATCCTTTTTGTGGAAGAGGTTTTTGCGATAAAAAGCCCCATGTAGATGGGGTCATTTGTCAGAAAAAACCCCTTTTTTGCACAATCTGTTATTCCTCACAAAATGAGGTTTACAGGATCTTGCGAAAAAAGGTTTTTTCCAACAAATGACCCCATCTACACGGGGTTTTTTATTGCAAAAACTTCTTCCACAAAAAGGATCAGCAGAAGATATGCAAATGAGAGCACGATTTGCATATCTTCTGCTGCAAAAAAAGGCAGTGTGGACATAGCCTGAGTGTGGCTAGTTGACCCCAAGGGACTAACAAACGAAAGTTGATGCCTATCGTTAGCTTCCTTCACACGGTCACATTAGCAGTGTTGCCATCTGTCATGCTTTTATCACATGTCCTGTGACGTTTGGTGTTTTCTTTCAAGCCCCAGCTCCTGGAGCCAGAGGATTAGGTGAGACTCTCAGTTTCATGAAAGAAAGCTTCTAGACTCATAAGGACAGAGAAAAACTTGACTGCAGGGCCCAAGTGGCTCACTAGATGGCAAATAGAAACAACCCAAACTGTACAATTTTGCTAAAATAAACCAGTCTCATGCTTTTTAGGGCCTCATTCATGGTTTGTGAATGCTTGGAGATCACAGCACTGGAGTAATGTATACAAAGGGATCTTGCTATGATTGAGAATTTGGTCCATTGTAGTTCAAGCTCAGTGTCCCTTTCCTATGGTGGCTGGTTTCCTGTCACAGTGATAGCTGCAGACTCATTAAGGGAGAGTGACTCAGGGCTCTGGGACAGTAAGAGCTGTCGGTACCTGCTGAGCTGCCATGTTGGGGTTCACATAGAATTTATTTCAAGTGAGACCGAAATCCTCCAGGCTGGAGCTGCCTTCAGTGCTACTGATGATTCTTGTTTCACTCTTCTTGGATGTATTCTGAGCTCCTCTGCTCTGTCCTTCACCAGACACACGCAACTGGGAAACTTCAAAGAGCAACAGTGTCAAAGAAAATCACTTCTGTTGCAGCTATTTAGGGACTAATAAAACAATTGTGTGTTTTGGGAGGAGGGGTGTAAAATCATTATACAATGCAGCATCCATCCAGTGCTGGATTAATACAGGGACCTGAGGGGCTGTAGCCCAGGGCCTCAGGCTAAGGGGAGCTCTGCAAATATAAATCCAAGTCATCACCAACCCACCAGTTGTGATTGACGGCTCAATCCTGGAGCCTCTGCCAGTCAATCTGCCGCGATCTCTCCAGTTCTGGGTCACTAAAAGTCCAGCAGCGCAGCAGGGCTTAAGCAAGGTGCCAACTTGCCACGGCCTCACCTACTCCGGAAGCCGTCGGGTGCTGGACTTCTCTGTGGCTCTAGTGCAGGGAGGAGGGAAGTGGCTCCATGTGCTGCTTCCACCCTCAGCACCATCCCCACAGCTCCCACTGGCCAGGAACTGGCCAATGGGCACTCAGGGGTGGTGCTTGTGGGCACAGACTGCGTACAGAAACACGCTGTCCCTCTCCTCCCCAGGGCATGCAGAGAGGTGTCAGCATCCGGCCACTTCTGGGAGCAATAAGGGGCCACAACATGCAGGCAGGCTGCCTGAGCCCTGCTGTGAGGACAGCGAATCCCATTCACTGAACATACAGGTGCATTCCTGTCTCCCACCCACATGTAAGAGTGAACCTGCCTAAGCTGGATCACACACGTTTCATGCATCCAGCCCTTAGCGCTGTCTTGTTCCTGGAACATTTTCCCCTGGTGCGAGGCGATGCCTGCGAGTTCATTCACACACCGACTGGAATCGGGACGGGAACCTCATTCAGATTTGGGATGAGAAGAGAATTCGTGGGGCAGCATCAAACCCAAATGGGTAAATAGGTGGGTGCTACTTACCCCAGGCCCCCAGCGCTATCACAGCTGCTGTCAGGACGATGTTCCCAGCCCATCCAGCCCCCACAGCGATGCGATGCCACCGGGGACATGGAGGGGGACCTATAAGAGACATTGTTTGGAGAAACTCCATCAGTCCCCAGGCCGTGTACACTGGAACTTCACAGCACAGTAACGGTCTGGTTCAGGAGGGTGAAAAATCACACCCTGCTCCCACACTCCCAGTGCAGCAAGTTACAGCACTGCAGTGGGGCTGAAGCCTTGCTGGGCCCTGAGCAAAGTGGGAGTGCGGATTCGTCCCTGGAACGGGTGTGGCCAACAACAGAAGGGGCGAGGCTGAGGTAGTCAGCCCTTAGCGCCTCCCCCAGCCCTCCCAGCCAGGGAGAGCACTGCTCTGTCACTCCCGCAGCAATTGACAGGGGCCCGAGTATCTGGCCACTGCCACTGCCGCAGTAATGATGGGGGCACCCAGGAGCTCCGGGCCCCCTTGAATCTGTGAGCCTCATGGCAATTGCTCCCATTGCCCCGTGGGAGGGCTGCAGTGTTGTAAAGCGCCAATGTGCAGCAGGCTACAGAACTGGGTGCACTCAGAGGTGGTTCACACAGGCGCTGGGAGAGCTCTCTGCCTGCACTTATGCCAGGGCCGTGGGGTGGCAGCGCTTTACACTGCTAAGTGCACACAGAGCCCCAGTGTGAGAATTAGCAACGGCTTGTTTTTCCCCAGCGCTCACTGCAGCCTCCTGACATGGGACGTCCCCTCCTCTGCATAAAGCACTGGGGCAGCGTTAACCAGGGCAGCCTCTGTCACCCGTTCTCCCAGAAGCACTTTTACACCTTTATCTCCGCTGTCCCTCATGAATGGATAGAAATCATTGTTTACAGCTGGTACTCTGCCCTGCTTCACATCCTTTCCTATGATAAATGCCTAGCATGGCTTCCAGCAGGCAAGGGGCGGACACACAGTGAGACAAAAGGGGCAGACAGGAATCTTCTGTAATTTTTGTAAACTGAACAGAAACATCTTTACACCTAACTCAACCTATATTTTCAAATTATGTGCACTAAAGGCTAGAAACTAGTTTTTGTTACAAATGAAGCCTGTGACACTCTTAAAACTGCTCACAGAGTTTCTAATTACTACAAGAGACTTAAATTTCTTCCTGTTGTAACCAATGTTAATTCTGAGTCAATTAAAAAATTGCATTCTTCTATTCATAAAAGTGAATCTTTGTGTGTGGATTGTCACAGACACCTCATTCAGATCACTACTGTGAACTCTGCAGAACTAATTATGCTGGGATTACGTGGACACAAATAGTGGAAATAGTTTTTAAAAAGTGAAAATTTCATAGTAATTAACGTTGAATAATTAATGGTGGGGGTTGTGTTTTCTGTCTTTGTTTTAAAATGGCTTGTTTATTGTATTTTACCTTACATTTCTCAGGAAAATTACTTTACTTTTATTTACTATAAAAATTCTCAGGAAAATTATCTGGTAGTTTTAGACTATCATGAACTAGTTCAGGCTGAAAGGAGAGGGGTTTTCAAAACAAGAAAGTGGGAAAGACAAAATTATCCTTATATTGGAACTTAACTTCTAATTTATATTTAATATTGTGGCTTCACAATTTTAACATTGGTTTATGTGACATGTTAATTTTAATTTCAGCCTTAGGCCTGGAACCTGTAAAGATGTCAGCACAGGTGTAATGTGAAACCTGTGAGTGTCTGCTCCAGTGGGGTGACTCATTTGAGTGAAGTTAAACATGGACCTAAGTGTCTGCAGATTCAGGCCCTGGGAGGACCCACAGCACAAAATTCTGCATCCTGGCCACAGCATTTGGAGGATCAGGCCCTGCGTTGTAGGACTGGAAATACCTTGTTACCAAGGGTCATGGTGGAGTCGTCATCACTGACAAGTTTAAAATCAAGACTGGATGGTTTTTTCTAGATCTGTTCTAGGAATTGTTCTGGGGAAATTCTATTCAGCATGTCAGACTAGATGATCACAACGGTCCCTTCTGGCCTTGGACTCTGAAGAAAGGCCCCAGTCCTGCAGCTGGATCCACATGGGTGGGTCCTTGTGTCCATTCACGTCAATGGGATTCTGTGCAGGTGTGAATGAAGGTCCATCCATAAGGAATCAGATCAGATCACAGGCCTGGGGCCTAAATTTCCATCCCTTAACATAGTGCCAGTCTTCAACATAACAAAATTATGTAACTTTGGCTCAATGAACCATGTACAGTTGAATTCAGCTCTTAGTCTAGGTCTACACTGCAAAGATAAATTGGAAAAAGAAACACAACTTGTGGTACACAAATTGTGTTTCTTTTTCTGATTTTCTGTCGAAAGAGGCTTTTCCAAAAATTTGGCGCAGCCACATGGTCCCAAATTTCTGAAAAAAAGTGCTCTTTTGACACATTCTTTCTTCCTCCTAAAACAAGTTTTACAGGAATGGCGAAAGAGCATGTCTGTTTTTTCAAAAAAATTTCCAAAAAAGCGGACACGTTCGTTGGACTCAGCATTGCTTTTCTGGGATATTGGCGGTATCCTGGAAATGCGCTGCAGTCTAGACATAGCCATAGATACAGAGGTGTGGGTTTGGAGCAACTTCTCTGACCCCTCTGGCGTCACTCTGGATTTACACTGATGTAACAAGCAGAATCTAACCCCTAACATATTTTTCAAGAGTAGATCAGATCCTGTCTGAAAACAATTTCTAACACACAGATACAATTATATGCCTGCTCACAACAAGAATTAAATTTAACTAGACAGCCACATTCTAAGCTAGGATTGTTGTGGTGTAAACAGATACCACAGCGAGCTCTGTTGGAAAACATCAACTGTTAAAAAAATTCTGTCAGGCACTTCAGTAAGAAACCCCATCAGAAGCTGTACAATAATTCAGTTATGTTCACAAGATGTAAGTGTATATCAAGAATTTTTATAGCTAAATTTAAAGAAGGAAAATTGATGAGATAAAGGAAGCAAAAATAATGGGCAATATACAAATACAGTTCATGGAAGTGACATATAGGATGTTTAACTTATAACATATCACATTTAATAAACAGCCTGATTAAATATCTGCATTATTAAAGTGAGATTTTTAGAAACACCTAAGTCACTAAAGCACTTTTGAAAATTTTATTTTCATGTAAATCTGTAGCCTTATGTATGCATTACAAAAGATGTGCTCTAAATATAGCTATTTAATATTTAAATTATTTTTCCCCACTCTCCAAAATACCATGATTTTAAACTCATTTAACAATTTTTCAGGGAAATCACAAATTGTTTAAGATATTCAGTTTATATGCTTTAAGTTGAATTGTAACATGTTGGTGACGTTGCACTTCATATTCTACATGGAAGTATGCTTAGGAACAGGAATATTTCTAACTCAGATATGCTTTATGCAAAATACTGCATGTAACAGATAATTTTAAAAGTTCTAAACTGCTGACTGTGTTTATTCTATTTGTGTGCATGAATCACCCCTGTATTTGAAGTCAGAAATGTGAAGCATACCTGTGATGAACTAGACCTGTGATGTGAGGACCATTAGTGGTACTTAAGGATCTTAATGCCTGATATTTGAGACAATGAGTTGCAAATAGTCTTGCTTCTGTGAGCCTCGACTATGGTTGGTTGCTGGAAACCATTTTCTATGCTGGACTTTTCCACTCAGGATGAGAAAAGTTTGAATGGAACACAAAGGATTCCCTCATGGGGCAAAATCTATACAATGGGATGAAACCAAACAATAGGGGCTGCTGCAAGATGCCAGGGCACCCCAGTTACCACCCAAGATGGCTCAAGGGAACATCTAAAACTGAAGAGGGGGATGGATAAAACCCAAGATGGGAGGCTGTCTAGCTTGTGAGAAAGGATGATTAGAACTACTGTTCGGGTAAGAATTTGCACGTATTAAGTTTCTTAGTGCATTAAGCTTAGCTGCTGTGTTTTGTTTTATTTTGCTTAGTAACTTTTTTGGCTCTGTGTGTTTCTTGCAACCTATATTTTATACTTAATAAATAAAATCACATTTGTTTATTAATAAACCCAGTGTAAATAATTGTTATGGGGGTGGAGGGAGGACAGCAGCTGTGTCACTCTCTCTTTCATTGATAAAGGGGGAGAACAACTTATGAGCTCGTTCAGTATAAACTTTATGCAGAGTAAGACAGATTTATCTGGGGGTTTGGTCCCACTGGGGCTCTGCACCTGCTTACTTTGTCAAGTCCCATCAACTGAGCCTTCCCAGAACTGAGTGGATTTCAGTATTTGTGTTGCTCTGCTGTGGGCTGTGACCCCCCAACTCTGTGCCTTTGCTAGGAGAAGCCAGAGGGCAGGTAGGGCACCCCAGAGGGCAGGTAGGCAGACCCAGTGATAATTTCAGCACATCCAAGTGACAATCTCAAGAGGATCTCTGTTTTCCAACCCATCACAATATTGTTTGTTATATTTTCAGTATTCCTAAAACACTGATAACTCTTGACAGTCTCCACCTTAGCCACTGTCTTCTGACTTTTCATGCTTCAATTGAGCTACACTGCAATAATTTCTCTGTCCTGGATCAGAAACAGATCACAACGTCTCTGTCCTTGCAAAGCTTTCCTGCCATTTCAGCGCCCAGTAGAAAAATCCCCTTCATTGTCTCTGTCACTCCCATTCATCCACCCCCCCTTTTTTTCATCCTCTTCTCTGCTCCCATTTTCTACACTCCTCAGATACTGGGCTTCCCTCTCCCTCCTTATATCACTACCGAGGTCAGTAGACCCGTCCTACTCACCCCGGTCATCTAGACCAAATGGCACCCGAGGTGAGGAGCATCTTCAGTGCTCCCTCCCCCTCCCATTTGTTAAACCTTTGAGTATCTTAATATTTTATAGCATTGGTAGCTCCCTCTGAGGCTCCCCTCAGACTCCCCCTGAGCCTGGTATCCCTTAAACCCAGTACCCCAGGTGATTGCAAGGGTCACTTGCCCCTAAATCCAGCCCTGCCCACAGTACCCACCATCTGACTCATTCTTCATGACCCTCTGCACTGGCTCCCTGCCTACTCTCAGATTCCACCTCTTCTCTCAGAGGTATGTGGATTTTAACCCTCTCTTAGATATAACAAATTCTAGTCTGTGAGCCTCCCACATTCCTTGTGGTCAGTCATTCTATCTCAGACTCGCTCAATGCACTGCTCTCTGCCCCCAACTCTAACCTTCTTACTACGTACTGATACCTTGATAGTTTGCTGGTATGTCCTGAAAACATGAAATCAGTGGGAAGGTACCATCCAAAGTGCAGCTATTGCCTTTAGGAAGTTTTCTGTAAGATGTTGCACTAAAAGTAAAGGGCACTCTATTACCTTAACAGAGTCCAGTTGCCAAATGCTGAGAGCAGTAAAGGCTTTCCCATTAGCTAAATCCTACCATACATAAAGCACAGATCTACTCCTCGGCCCTAGACAAATTTTCCCTAAACTACCTGTGCTACAAGTTTAAAAAAAAACAGCCCTTAGAACAGACTGCCCATATTGGTGCAAAAATAAGAAACTAAATTACTTACTGAGGTGCAGAGATCGTTTTGGTGGCCTCGAAGAGGAACTGGCTCCAGGAATGTTTAAATCAGCATAAACTATTTCTCCAGCCATGGCAAGTAGAGAGGAAGATGTGAGCGTACAGCTGTATCTAAGAGCAGTCTAATGTGGACATCTGCCTTCTGGTGAGCAGTAGCATATCTCTGTTCTTTTCTATGCCAGATCTTACGACATGCTCCTCACCATAATGTCTGAGAGACTTGTGTTAGTGCCTCAAGCAATGGGACTAACATTGGTCACATGTGTGTTCTCGCCTCACCTCCCCCCCAGAGGCAGAAATGTGCAGCAGAACGTCTTGGTTTGGTAGCGTGTGGGGGTTTTTGTTGGTTTTTTTTTTCATATAAATATACCTGTTGCTATGTGGATAGAGATAGCAAGACAGCAAGGCCAAAGAAACGTGCCCTGCACTTGGAGTGGAAGATGGGGACATTTGTGATAATTCTTTGTTCTTGGGGGAAGTTCATTCCAGGGAACGCTCTGTCTCCTGCTGCTGTTGAGTGTCCCGTTGGACCAGAGAAATGCATTTCACAACCACAGTCTTCATCCCAGAGCTTTAGATGGTGGTTTAGATGCCTTGGGCCTAGGACACTGAGTGCTTTGAAGACAAGGATTTGAGGCCACATCTACATTACGAATTTAGATTGAATTTATTAAGGTCAATGTTTTATCACCTGATTTTGTTAAGACAAAGGTGCATGTCCCCACTTTGCAAGACAGTTCAACACTCGTCAAAGTAGCACATCCCTGGTTAGGAGTCTACCATTTGAGATCAATGCATTGTGTGTACCTATCCCACAGAGCCTGCACCCCTTTGCATTCTGGGTTAAGCTCCTGGTGGACGCTGGGACCAATACATGCAGCAGGTCGTTCTGGAAATATGCCATCGGTATCCCATAATGCACTCTTCTACTCACTTCCCCCCAACCACCAGACCACTTTATTGTAATGGCAAACATTCTTCTTATGCCCTTTCTTTAGCTGGCTACCCATACAGACGCCATAGCAGTGTGAGCATGGACTCCACACTGGAGTTCGCTGCACATCAAAGCATTGTGATAACGATGCTACCCATCATGTGCCGTATGCTGGAGCATATCCACATGATATCCAGGGTCCGTCAGAATGTAGATGAATTGCAGGAGGCCATGAACATGATCTTATGTGAAGCACTTGAGCTGAGTGAGTGTCAAATGCTGCCAACATTTGATCCTCTGGAATAGTGGAACCCCAGTTCTGGTGCTGTCAGACGTGCACAGACTGGTGGGACCCCATCATGATGCAGGGATGGGATGAGCAGTGGCTGCAAAATTTCTATAGGTGAAAGGCCACTTTCATGGAACTTTGTGAATTGCTGTTGTGATCCAAGTGGCCAAGGCAATCAATATCCTTCTGCTATAGGCTATGTCTAGGCTGCAGGCTTTTTTTGGAAGAAGCTTTTCCGGCAGAGATCTTTCAAAACGTCTCCGAAAGAGTACATCCACACCGCAAAAGCAGTGTCCATTCAGTGTGGACGTTATATCTTGCATGTAAGTTGTGATTACTATGGATGGAGTGGCCACCTGTGCTTTTTCCTTTCTTCTTCTTTTGAAAGAACTCCCTCTTCCCTATCCACACACGCCTTTTTGTGAAAGAGCTCTTTCGCAAAAGGCTTCTTCCTGTAGAAAGAGGTTTACCAATGTCAGGAAAACCCTCTGTTGTTTCAATATTTTTCAAAGAACACGATTGCAGTGTGGATGTGAGGGTTTTTGGTGGAGTGTAGACATACCCATAGAAGGTCAAGGCTCTGGGAAACATGGAGGATATAGTGAAGGACTTTTCTGCCACTCACCTTATGATGTCTTGAAAGACCTTGAAGCCTTCATGGATAGGGAATGTTGGCTCTAGCGTGATGGTCTCATCAGGAGAAGAGGAAGAAATACCTGGGGGCTCCACCCTTGCTGCTTCCTACTCAGTGAGCAGGGACATTGAGTTTCTAAAGAAGAATGCCCTCCGGGGCTGCAGGAGCCAGAGAAGGTGATGTCCCTTTGGTTTGTATAGCTGACAGAAGGCCTTGGCACAGTCCAAGAGGCACAGTACTGCCCGTGATGGTGGGGACCACAGAGGGGCATCGTTATAAGAATACCGGCCTTGCTCAATGTTTTGAGCAACCTTAGAGCATGATCTGTATGGAGACCTGAAAGACCTTGGAGGAGACAGAAGCCTGTCATGTGCAGAGTCTGAAGAAGAAACAGAAACTCTCCTCCAAATGGGGAGCACTTCCTATGGCTTTCGTATGGGTCTCGGCACTGGCGACACATGGTGGTGCCCCAAAAGATGACATTGAAGTGTCCGACAGAGCCAGTGGAAGTGGACGAGGCAGATGAAATGCCAAAAGGTGAGTTGATGCTGAATGCCAGTAGTGCTGAGGCGAGCTGCATTGTGGAGGCAGCAGAAACTGATGGTGCCTAGTGCTACATGGAGACAGCAGAGCCTACATAGTTGAGGCAGCTGTGACTGTGACTGGACAATGCACTTTCAGCAAAGGTGAGACTAGCCTAGGAGACACAAATGCTTGTCATGTCGATGGCACTGACAGCAGAGTTGAGTGCCCAGCTGCCAAAGCTGGTACCAAACCTGATTGTGAGGGGTCAAAGATCTTTCCAGTAAAGGTGAAGGCACCGGTCCTGATGACACCTCTTCTGAAGCGTTGGTGCTTATGACCAGACCTCAGCTCAGCACTGGAGAACTTTTAGTGCCTTTTGTGAGGTAAAGAGCAAGACTTTGACAGTTTATCAGTCTCAGGCGGTTCTGAGAGCTTTGAGGAGACCACAGGAGAGAAAACAAGAGATGTTTCACATCTAAATGCTTTTTTCAGGCTAGGGCAACAGGAGGAGCACCCCCCCTCCCACACACACACACTCTGCAAAGATGGGGGACAGCTCCTTGGAAGGACAAGTCACGTTTTCAAGAAGATGGATTTTAAGGAGGAAATTCCTCTGCTTCTTCGTCCTCATTGGAAATCGGAAATGAGGCACAACTAGGACATTTTTCCCTTACAAGCCTCTCAGCTAAGCAAATTAGGCAGCTTTTGTGCCTGTCACTGACAAGAACAGAAGCCTTGTAGGTGGCATGTTATTGAAAACTTAGTGATTTCTTAATAGCAAATCTCCACTCCCCAAAACAGCTAACTGGCTAACTAACCTATACTAGAAGTGAAGGTGAAAGCAAGCCATGCGCGCCAGTGCAGTAGTAAGGGAGTGGCAGGCTGGGGCGGGCTCTGATCCAGCCTCCTTACTCCTGTCTTCCCCACCCCAACGAGGTTAGGCCAGGAGCAAAGCCTCTGGCGCATTGGGCTATCAGCAGAGCCCCTGGTGTGCGGGGCTGGCAGGAGAGCCCCGTGCATGGCACTGGCAGCCAGGAGCCAGGACCCTGGTGTGTGGGGCTGGCAGCAGAGCCCCAGGCATGCAGGGCCAGCAGCCGGGACCCACTCATTGGACCAGTAGCCCAGAAGTGCTGCCACGCCTCCTGAACCTCGTGTTCCCTTCCTGTGTCCATAGTACAGCACCCACAACTCCCATTTGACCGGGAACAGGAGTAGCGTGGGACAGGGTCACCAACTGGGCTTCCTGACTTCTGCTCTCCCCACACCTCCAGCCCCCTGCCCTGACTTGTGGATCCTCCTCCAATCCTGTGCCCCCTTTACTCTGCCCCACACTTAAATTTCTTACAGTTACTGTCACATGGCAACCTGCTGCCCTGACCCCGGCTGTGATGCAACAGTACCTGTTGTACTATGTACGTTATAAGAAACTCCCTTTCTTAAAGCGAGCTAACCGCAGCTCATGAGCGCTGGAGAACTCCAACTCTTGCCATGGGCAGTAAGAAGGATCTGAGAGGAGGTGACAGCCGCGCCTACATTTACCATTGGCTCTGTGCACAAGGATAGCAGAGGTACAGGTGCTGACTAGTGATACTGCTGGCAAAAGTCTCCGAGTGCATTGGGTGCACATGCACCTACAGTGGAATATATCTATACACAATGATTCGAAGTGGAGCTAACTCTTTCAATGGCGAGTTCCATTGGAGTGCTTATATGCAATCAGATCATAGTGTGTATAACATTAGCACCTTTCTCCATAACAATTCCAAATGCTACCACAAAATACATGTACCTGTTTAATTCTATGTATCTCGGGAGATGCTACTGTGGAAGGAATGACTGCCAGCAGAAAGTTGTGCCAAAAAGTGATTTAGTTTGTGAAGATATATTTTGTGAACATGTAAAGTACTTTTTTACAAATATTGTCACATGGCAACCTGCTGCCCTGTCCCCCGCCTCCCCCTTGGAAGCGGGGCTAAAGCTGAAATAAGCTACACAATCTGAATTACGTCAATTGTGTAGCTCAAGTTGAAATAGCTTATTTCGGTTTTTGGCACTGACTACACAGCAGTAAGTCCGAGAAAGGGCACTCTTCCTCCAACTTCTCTTAATCCTCGTAAAATGAGGGTTACAGGAGTCAGAGTAAAAAGTCCTCCAGCTTGACATTATTTTGACATTATGTCGAAATAACTGCTTGAGTGTAGATGGGGACTGTGTTATTTCTCAATAATGTCAGTTATCCCAAAATAACGCTGCAGTGTAGACGTGCCTGAGCAGAGCAGTTAGTGAAAAACATCAATCTGCTGGCTTTGCAAAACCCTGCAGCAAACAAGGGTGCTATAGTCCTGGTTAACAAGTTGTAACAGGTCCATGCAGTTAACAGAGAGCAAAGACGTCTCTGCAAAAAACAATGCCCTAAAACCCAGTGACAAATAGTGTGCAGAATCCGGATGTCCTTCAGATTTTCTTTTTCTCCACTAGGTTTTCAAGCTTACTCTGTTTATTGTAAAAAATACAGCTGGACTGACGAGCTGAGGACATGAGGTGAGAGAGGTTTGAAATGGACAGTTTAAATCAGGGTGGGAACCTCAAGCCCGGGGCGGATGCGTCCCTCTGCCTGGGTCTGGCCCCTGAGGTTCAGGGCTCCCAGCATTGGAGAACCCACACTGGTGCTTCTACTGCCCCATGGCTAGGTTAGAGCATACACACAATCTACTCCACTAGCCCCCCCAGGCACTGGTGTATGAGGGGAATGTGGGGAGTGTCTTTCTCTTTCTCAATCAGGGGCCAGGTCAGTGAGGGGTTGGGGTTTTTTTGCACTTCTAATTTGTGAGTGGCTGACTGATTTTCTGTGGATCAGCAGCCCCACACCCCTAAAATGTTCCCCACCCCTGGTTTAATTGCTGAAACCTTCCATTTCCTTTCTCTGAAACCAAGCAAACAGCAGAGTGCTTTGCAAGCCTATATTTAACTCAGTGTGGGCTGTAACGCTCTCTCATGGAAAATACTGAATCAAAGGAATAGAGGGACAAAGTCAAGAAGTTCAAGCGGAAAACCAGAGGTTGAAGTTATCATAGCCAGATGAAGAATTATAAATGTCAATCAAATAAATATCCAGCTCTTAGTCACCTTTAAAAATGGTATTACTGGGAGAAGGTACGATGCACTTTATTTTGTTGTCTGATTAGCACTGTAACAAAAAAAACTCCACCTACCTCTAGCACGATGATTATAGTATTCTTCTTTAGTTCTTGGTATAAAGTGTTGGTGTTAAACAGCTGATATGGTGCATCCCAGAACAGCTGCATTTCAGTGACAGATGAAACCACACACCAGACAGCCTGAACCTGCAATATTTATTCAGATAAATCTCATAAAAATAAATGTAGACCTATGATTTCAAACTTCTAGACTTTTTTATGCACAACATGCAATACATGCAGTGTGCAAAAGGCATTTGCTATTATTAATAATTGTATCACATAGAAAATGGCTGTACACACAGATGTGGTTTTTAATTGTAAAACAGTTCCAGGACACTGGGCTGTTGGAAGGAGGAACTGATCCCAGTGGATGGGTTGCTAGAAGGAGGAATTAAACCTGCCGTGTGTGGCTTTAAATACATGAGTTACTACTGCATGAGCTCAAAGAACCTTCTCAGTCAGTTCACAAGTAATAGACTCAAATTCCTGTGTGCAACCCCAAAGAGGTTCAGCAGGCCGCCGTGGGTTACTTCTGCACAGTTACACATGGAACGTTCACAGACATAAGTTTAGTGACCCATTTGCAAATCTGCTTTGAACTAGAGCGAGTCAAAAAAATTCATTAAAATGTTTTTCTATAGAAAGTGGCGTTCCAACCCAACCAACAATATTCACAGAAACTGCTCATTGTGGGTGACTTATCCCACTCACTTTTTAGTCTTCCCGTCCACCATACTTCTTTCTACTGGGAGGAAGGTAAAAGTATTTTTCCCAAAGTGAGAATAAGATTCCTTTTAAAACATTTCCTTCAAAATGACAAAATTTGAACACAACTTTTTGTATTATGAATAGATATAAAGGTGCGAGAGGCTCACCCTATTTTACAGATGGCGAATGAAGAGGAGTGGTCCTAAGATATCTGCATTTAAAAGTGAATACAAAATAGGCCAGAGCTGGGAAAGAGAAGGCCTGGGGACTGAATCCAGCCCACCTAACACTTTGATCTGGCCCACAGACTGGCCATTTTCTATTTATATCAGGATCCTGTTGAAATGGCTCTGGGCTCCCGGTTGCGACGCTACTGTGGTAGCAGTGGGGCCATGAGCCGCAAGCCTTTTAAATTGCTGCTATTTAAAGGGCTTGCAGTTCCTGGCCCCACTACTATAACATTCCCTGGGAGCCGCCTGGGGTCGCTGTGGCTATTTAAAGGGCTCCAGCTCATGGCGCTACACCGGCAGGGGCTGGACCAGAAGCCCTTTAAATAGCTGCAGCAACCTGCCAGGCAACGCAGTAACCATGGGGCCAGGAGCCCAGAGCCCTTTGCTATGTTTTTAATTCAAAGCCTCGGACCCCAGACAACTCCAGGGAGGCCATTCCCTGCCCCTTCTGCCCAAAGCTCCACCCCCTCTTGGGGCGGAGCTGGCCCGTGACCACGTGCCAAAATTCATTAAGTGTCCCCTCTGAAAATTATTGCCCACCCTGAAATAGGGCCATAGTTTGTTCATGTCCTGCTTCTAGGATTCTTTGGTTTAACTCTGCTTTCGGTCCATACAACAGAATCTTCTGCATCTTAAAGTTCAGAGCTGTTTAACTGACACTTGAGCTATTGGCCTTCTGTACGCATGCATCTAAGCTTCCTGTGTGGTTTCTCAGCACAGACCCCTGAGGAGGTGTCACCTCTGCTGCAGGCCTATGCCCTAACTTGCACCCTCTCAGTACAGGTGCGGCTAGCACTTCTCTTATCGCCTAATCATTTGCTAGGAGACAGAACCCAAAACAGAAGGTGTAGGCTGAAGATGGTCACACAATACTATGTCTCCAGTTCGAGAGGAGAAACATCAGCTGCCCACCTCAGGTGGATGCAAGATAGAATAATTATTGCACTTAGCACTTATCATTTTGCAATGCACTTACTATTAATCAGGGAGTGGGAATTTCACATGTGCCTCAGTGTCTGCAGCCACCCTTATTCAAATAAAACTTCAAAACCAGACTGCAAAGAGAAACAGCAGAGCTTCAATTCATTTGAAAATTTAACATGATTAAATTGGGAGGGAAGGAGGATTGAGACCACGTCTACATTGGCAGACATAAAGCTCTGGTAGTTACAGCACTGCTCATGGAGTGTGTCAGCGAAAAATACAATTGGGTGTCCATACTGTCACCCGCCAGCACATTAGCATGACTAGACTTGCGGCACTTGCAGCGCCTTTCGGAGCAGTGCATTCTGGGTGGCTATCCCACCGAGCACTTCTTCCTCTTCTGCCACAGAGGTTTGTAAGGAGGCTTGGGTCATGTTCCAATTCCCCGTGGTGCAGTGCTTTGCATCCCAGCAACCCCTGTGCTTCTGTTAGCAGCTGGCACCATCTTTCAGTGGCTTCTGTATTGCACACTCCACCTCCTAAGGGTGTGTGGGGCTGGATTCCCAGCTGAGTGACAATGAGGAATCCAGGCAGTGTTTACATGATGTGACAATTCTTCTGACAGTCACAAAGGTCTGACCACAGTGGAATATCACTTTTACAAGCACTGAGCAGTAGGATCCCATGGTCATGAAGCCTGGGATGACAAGCAGTAGCTGCAGAACTATCGGATGAGGAAAGCCACTTTCATGGGACTGTGTGCTGAGCTTGCCCCCACCTTGCAGCACAAGGACATGCAGATGAGAGCTGCCCTGCTGGAAGAAGTGTGCTGTGATTGCACTTTGAAAGCTGGCTACTCCAGACAGCTTTCGCTCAGTTGCCAATCATTTCCAAGTGGGAAAGCCGACTGTTAGACTTGTGCTGATGGATGTGTGCAGAGCCATCGATCACATCCTGCTCCAAAAGACCAAGACTCTGGGCAACATGCATGACATTGTGGCTGGGTTTGCATGGATGGGCTTCCCAAACTGTGTGGGGGTGGGGGAAGGGGCAATAGATAGCATGCACATTACAGTTCTGGCACCAGTCCACCTAGCCTCTGAGAATTTTAAATGCAAGGGTATTTCTCCATGGTTCTACAGGCACTTTTGGATCACTGCGGATGTTGCACAGACATTAACGCAGGCTGTCTGGAAAGGTGCATGACGCTCACATCTTTTGGAACACTGGCCTGTACAGGAAACTGCAAGCAGGGACTTTCTTCTCACATGAGAAGATCACTGGGGGCAGGGGAGTGGAAACACTCATTATGATGCTTGGAAACCCTGCCCACCCTTTAATGCTGTGGCTCATGGAACCATATACAGGGACTGTTGACAGCAGCAAGGAGAGGCTCGATAATAGGCTGAGCAAGTGAAAAATAACTGTGGCATGTGCATTTGGCCATTAAGGCTGTTATGGGCTAAGGTCGTCCCTCCTCCAGGAGGGCCCTAACCCGCCTGGTGCCCGGTCTACCCGTGCACCCTGTCCACCCAGTACCTGCCCAAAGTCAAGCCGCGGTCTCTTTGGTCCGTTTGCGGTCCCTCATGCACCGAGTGGGAAGGAGACCTGGGCCCTCCCTCACTCCAGGTGTCAGCCCAGGATCCTGAGAACAGGCATGACAGTGCCTTGTTTGGCTGGTGGGGTTGTCCCGTAACTCACTGGCCCACGGACTCACTCTGTGCCCTGTCCTGGGCTCCTTCCCTCCCTTGTCGCATGCAGTGCTGTGTCGCTCGTACTCTCCACATTCTCTCGGGGTGGGGTGTCTCCTCTCTCAGTCCCCTCCTTTCAAAAGCCGGCGCTCCCTTCTTGGGACGCCGGCGCATACGCCGTCCTCTCTCCCGGCATGCCGGCCAGGGAAACCTCCGTGGATGTGCGTGCCACAACAGCGGAGCACGCTAAGCACAGCCGCTTGCATCCAGTGGCACTGGGGCTGAGCGCCGCTCTTGCACGGGGTGCGGAGCTTGCCCGTCCGCCTCCGTCACCCGTGACAAAGGCCCACTGGTGATGTTTCTACAGGAAGCTGAACTTGGATGATGATAACATCCCTATGGTTATCACCGCATGCTGTACTCTTCATAATATTTGTGAAGGAAGGGTGAAGACTGTCAGTGTTCCTCTAACATTTTTTTCTTTGGGTGGCTTGAATTTTCTTTTGGGTGGATTGAAATTTCTTATGTGCAATGCCAATATTGAGGTAGTGTGTGGATGTGGAAGAAAATATATTAAAACAAGGGATAGTTAACGAGGAGCAATGCTTACAATATTTCATATAAAATGAAATAAAAAGAAAATTTGCACTACCTGTGGAGTACATGTATCATCTTTTTAACAACTCAAGCTATTAAACACACCAAAATGCATATTATCCACACACAGCTCAGCTTTAAGATGCTAAACAAATCTGTGAGTCAACTAGAAATCGTCATGCTCTCCTTATAGATAGATGCATATTTCAAAGAGCTTGCAAATAAGGTTTCATTCTACAAAAAACCTAGCATCACACCTAGTACTTGCTATTCAAAGAGCCAGAACTACTGCACAGCAAAGATCTGGCCTTAATGCAATACATTTTACCATGTATTAATCAGTGACACAGGATTAAAAAAAAAATTAAGATCAGAGTTTTAGATATCTGCAACACTCCAAAAAATTCTGTTAAAGAATGTTTTTCTCTCTTACCGTAAGCCATTAACACTGATGTAAACTGTTTTTGTTTTGTTTTGTTTTGTTTTTTGTGAAGCTACCCCATTCCAGGCATATCCAATTTTCCTGGCACAAAGCAAGCCTTACCTCGCTTTAAGTTATAAAAGGCAGCTATATACCAGATTTGGTAGCCCTAGCTCTTACCATTTAAACAGACAGACAAACACTCTCAGATATATAGTAGATCATCACAGGTGTGAGTCATAGCATAGAATACATACAACAGCATGGAAGTGTATTTATATATATATTATCCTTATGGATCTCCAAATATTCTACATTTTATAAATAAACCACTGTACCAATGGTTGCTCCTCCACACCTTCCCTGTTCTTCATATGCTGCCTTTTCAGAACCCCTCCCCTCAAACCCCTAGTGAAACCTCCTGTTTATAATTTTGAGTTTCTTAAGGCCAGAAGAGACCACTGTGATCACCTAATCTGACCTCCTACATAACACAGGCCATGGGTCTTCACCTATTAATTCTTGCATCCACTCCAAGTGCATTTGTATGACTGCTCCTCATGTTACTGTAGGGAAGTGAGTGTTGTTATTCAGGACACCCAGGACAGTTAGTGACACACACACACACACACACACTTTTCCTTCAGTGGACTCTGGATGGATCTGGAGAGGATCAGTCAGTGCCAAGATGACTGTTTAGCAAAGAGTTTACAAATTCTAGTGACCTGGGACAAAGAAGAAATGGTAAATGGGTAACACAATTTGCTTCTGTAGACTAAGCTCACCACACACGCTAGGGGCTCCTTCATCCCCCATAAGCTCCTGTGTGCCCCCTCCCATATCTTCTCCTCACTCTCTGCAACCTCGCTGCTTTCTCTCATACTAGGAGCCCTGTGACCCCTTCCCTCTACTTCTGCCATCCCTTAAACCACAGGCTCTGTGCCCCCCCTACTCTGTCTCCTATACCATAACACCCGTGGCATGGGAGGAGAATGTGTGACCATGTCCCCTCCGAAATAACCCCATCCCATACTTCCCTTTCTCCAGTCTGAATGGGGGGTCCAACTTTCTCAAATCTCTTCTGCTGGGGGGGGTCGGTGATTTTGTATAATTAAATAGTCATTAGGCCAAAAGAGACAGGTCCTGTGTTGTTTGCAGTGGGGCTGTAGCAGTGGCGGTCCCAGTGCAGGAGAGACAAGGCAGCTTAGGAAATAGCTTTTATTGAACTAAACAATACAAACACCCATGGGCAAGTACTTCTCACACAGCAATCACTTCATTTTGGTTCCTTTTGTCCTCGTCCTGGAAGTAAACTGCCTGACACCTTCCAAAGTTGAGCCTGACACCTTCCAAAGCTTCCGATCATAACTCCTCTGCACACCAAATGCCATGGACTGAACAAGAACTTTTATTCCAGGACTCTCATTCAGGAAAATTAGACACCACTCTCTACAGAAAACCCACTGACTCATACGGTTACCTACATGCTTCCAGCTCCCATCCAGAACACACCATACGATCCATCATCTATAGCCAAACCCTTCGATACAGCCGCATCTGCCCTAATCCCACTGACAGAGACCAGAAACTTCAGGATCTCTACCAAGCATTTATAAACCTCATCTACCCACCGGAGAAATAAAAAGCAAATTGAACGAGCCAGGCGAATACCTAGAAACCATCTACTTCAAGACAGACCCAAGAAAACCAACAATAGAACACCACTTGTCATCACCTACAGCCCCCAACTTAAACCTTTCCAACACATTATCAATAAACTACAGCCTATACTGGAACAGGATACTAAACTCCAAGAGGCTCTGGGAGACAGACCCATAGTCTCCTATAGACAACCACCTAACCTCAAGATGATTCTTACCAACAACCACAGGACATACCACACTAATACCAACCCTGGTACCTTCCCTTGCAACAAACCCCGTTGCCAGCTTTGTCCACATATTCACTCTGCTGATACCATTATTGGACCTAACCAAGTGAGTTATAAGATCAAGAACACATATTCCTGTGCATCCAGAAATATAATTTATGCCATCATGTGCCAAAAGTGTCCGTCTGCTATGTACATTGGACAAACGTCTCAGACACTTTGCCAAAGGATCAATGCCCACAAAACAGATATTAGACAGGATCACAAAGAAAAAACAGTTTCTTGCCATTTCAACCAGAAAGGACATTGTCTCAACGACTTGATTACCTGCATCCTGCTTCAAAGGCCTTTTAAGACTACACTTGAAAGAGAATCCTCTGAACTGTCATTCATGCTTAAATTCAACACTTTATGCCTAAGTTTGAATAAAGACTTTAATTATCTTACCCATTACAAAGATAGCTTCCCCAATTATCACCTCTAATATCATTAGCTCACAGACATATACTTAGATTTTCAGAAAGCCTTTGACAAGGTCCCGCACCAAAGGCTCTTGTGTAAATTACATGGCCATGAGATAAGAGGGAAGGTCCTTTCTTGGATTGAGAACTGGTTAAAAGACAGGAAACAAAGGGTAGGAATAAATGGTAAATTTTCAGAATGGAGAGTGGTAACTAGTGGTGTCCCCAAGGGTCAGTCCTGGGACCAATCCTTTTCAACTTATTCATAAATGATCTGGAGAAAAGGGTAAGCAGTGAGGTGGTAAAGTTTGCGGATGATACCAAACTGTTTAGGATAGTCAAGACAGAAGCAGACTGTGAGGACTCCAAGAAGATCTCACCAAACTGAGTGATTGGGCAACAAAATGGCAAATGAAATTTAATGTGGATAAGTGTAAAGTAATGCACATCGGGAAAAATAACCCCAACTATACGTACGGTATGATGGGGGCTAATTTGGCTACAACAAATCAGGAAAGAGATCTTGGCGTTATCGTGGACAGTTCTCTGAAAACTGCCACACAGTGTGCAGCGGCGGTCAAAAAGGCAAATAGGATGCTAGGAATTATTAAGAAAGGGATAGAAAATAAGACACAGAATATCTTACTGCCCCTGTGTAAAACTATGGTACGCCCACATCTTGAATACTGTGTACAGATGTGGTCTCCTCACCTCAAAAAAGATATTTGGCCTTAGAAAGTGTTCAGAAAAGGGCAACTAAAATGATTAGGGGTTTGGAACGGGTCCCATATCAGGAGAGGTTAAAGTGACTGTGACTTTTCAGTTTAGAAAAGAGGAGACTGAGGGGGGATATGATAGAGGTATATAAAATCATGAGTGGTGTGGAGAGGGTGAATAAAGAAAAGTTATTTATTAGTACCCATAATAGAAGAACTAGAGGACACCAAATTAAATGAATGGGTAGCAGGTTTAAAACTAATAAAAGAAAGTTCTTCTTCACACAGCGTGTAGTCAACCTGTGGAACTCCTTGCCAGAGGAGGCTGTGAAGGCTAGGACAATAATAGAGTTTAAAGAGAAGCTAGATAATTTCATGGAGGTTAGGTCCATAAAAGGCTATTAGCCAGGGGATAAAATGGTGTCCTTGGCCTCTGTTTGTCAGAGGCTAGAGTGGGATGGCAGGAGACAAATCACTTGATCATTGACTTCGGTCCACCCTCTCTGGGGCACCTGGCATTGGCCACTGTCGGCAGACAGGATACTGGGCTAGATGGACCTTTGGTCTGACCCAGTATGGCCGTTCTTATGTTCTTATGTTATGTTCTTATGACATTTACTTCCCCATCCCCTTCTGTTCTGAAATTTGATTTGTCCTTTTCATATGAGTTCATTTTTAATTGTATCCTTTGGTATATATGGTTGTGACAATTTTCTTCCACTATTTGATCTGAGGAAGTGGGTCTGGCCCACGAAAGCTCATCACCTAATAAACCATCTTGTTAGTCTTTAAAGTGCTACATAGTCCTGTTTTTTCTTCAGGCTTGTGATGGCTCTTTCATGCCTCCATCTTCTCTCAGTGCCAGCATGGGATCCCCCAGGTGTGACGCTGAGTTGGGGTTCCCCCAAATCCTGCACCCCAGTAGCAGCAAGAACAGACTCCACCAGCCAGAGAATAGAGAGAGTTTATTGCTCCTTTAGGATACTGCACAGCATAGACGTGATGTGGCTACAGGAGTCTGGGCCAGGATGCCTCAGACCCCTTGGGTTAGGAGGGTCCATCACCCCCCTAGTCCTCCAGCCCTCAGTTTAGGCTGACTCCTTCATGTTCCCCAGGCAGCAACTGACCCTTCCCCCAAAACCTGGTGTTCGGCTCTGCCTCCTTCCCTTTGTCTCTTCCCTGGGAAGCTCCTTGTTATCTCGTCAGGCTGGGCCTGGGTGTCTGGGCTAATACACATGTGAGTGAGTCAGTGGGAATCACACATCCCAGTGCAGGGGACACAGGGTTACAGAGTAGATAGCACCCCACTACGCC